>JAOQML010000195.1:26234761-26246120 GCA_027568935.1 Erythroxylum urbanii | reverse complement strand
GCACATGTGGTTATTCCTCAAAGGGTCATCAAGGAGATGGAGCGGATTGTTAAATCCTTCTTATGGACTGGTAAGCACGATGCTTGTAGAGGAGCTCGGATTAAATGGAGCGATATTGTGATACCCAAAAAACATGGGGGTTTGGGCATTATTTCGATCAAGCAAATGCAACGTGTCTTCCTCATGAAGAGAATTTGGAGATTATTCGTTGATAAAGAAGCGTTGTGGGTCAAGTGGGTGCAGACCTATAATCTTCAAGGGCATAGTTTTTGGCACATTCACCTGAGGTATGACCACTCTTGGTTCTTTAAAAGCATGCTGCATATACGTGATCATATCTATCCGTTCATCAAACATAGATTGGGGAATGGTGAGACCACTTATTTTTGGTTTGATAATTGGCATGATGATAGTCCTTTATTGTTGCAACCTCATTTTATTGCTCTTAAAAACTACATTCCTCATACTGCTACGGTTGCCTGGGTATATAGTAGGAGGTCACGGTTAGTGGGTGGTAGATTTGGTCACTTGCTTGAACCATACTTGCGTGGTCTATCTCTTTGCAATCAATAGGATACTGTGACTTGGTTGCCTAATAATGGAGGGGATTTTTCAACGAAATCAGCACATGGAATCGTTAGAGGAATGCATCCATTAGTTCCATGGGCTGATTTGGTTTGGAGACAAGTGCTGAGTCCAAAGGCCGCCATCTTCTTATGGTTAACTGTTCACAATCGATTATGCACTAAAGATCGTTGGTTTGGTATGTATGATCCTCTATGTGTACTGTGTAACCAAGCCAATGAGAGCAGAAACCGTTTGTTTTTCCTTTGCCGCTACACTAAAGAGGTGTGGAGTTGTATCGGGCGGTTGGTAGGGATGATTAGTGTGTCTTTTGATTAGTTAGAGGTGTTGCCTACTGTCATACGAGTTACCCAACATAATTTGAGAAATGGTCTTCTTATCAAGACAGCTTTTCATATCATGATGTATCACATATGGAGGGAGAGGAACCGACGAATATACCAACGGGTGGAGTTAAATCCCACTGAACTTACAAATACTATTGTCAATGTGATCAGAGAATTATTTATAGCCAAAGGAAAACAAGATACGATCAGCCAAGATCTTCGTATGAAGTGGTTTCTTGAATGTTTGTTTCTGTGGACAGTAGTCTTTGTGTAGGGTAGGAACTGTATTATTTTGCTGGTCTCTTTTCCTTGTACAAAGGATTGTATATAGTTTTCAACTTTAGCAATATAATTTCCTTTAAAATTTCAAAAAAACAAGAACTCCATCAAAGTTCAATCAATCACACTCTTATGAACCTGCAAAGTTATTTAGTTGAAGAAAAACATAACCTTTTTAACAATAAGTTGTTTTATTTGACTGATAAAACTTTCTAACCTTCAAAAATGTACATAACTGGAATTAGCGGCATATTCTTTGGTTTGTTCCAAGTAGAGCTGCACCAAGGGAAGAACTTAAAGGAGCATCCTGACCCTAGCCTACAATGCATGCCAAAAAAGTTTCTTCGATGCTTCATTATTTCTTTTCCGCTCTTGGGATTTCTATCTTTTAAGTGAAGTCATCAAGTTTCTTTATGGGACTGCCAATGGAGCATTCCTTTATGTGGAGATCTAAATTTGCGATTTGGCACTTCCAAGTTTTTTAATTGATAGAAAAGACAGTCAGTCTCCGATAACTTGGAACAACATAAAAAACATTTTAGGATAAAGAAATAGTGGTCAAAGAGCACTACACAAAACTCCAAATACCTCAAGTCACATCAATCCTCAATATGTTTCTACTAAATATTAATTATATGTGGGTCTAATTTCGGCCGGTTTAAGGACCAACCAAATTGCCTCTTCCGTTAGTGGCAGTTGTCTGGCAAATCAAGTACCATGTTCTTGAAGCCTGCAATTAAGTATAGTCGGTTTTACTGTTACAGAAATTTGCTTAGATTAAGTGAACTAATGGAATTATCGAACTAGGAATGTAACTTAGGAATGTAGGAGGAAGCGGAGCTTTTAGAAAAGCAGAATACGCACATGACATATGCAGACAATATGGTCTCGTGTGCTGTGATTGTCGAAAAACTGCTAAGCAATACAAACTTAAGTTGTAACACCTTAACTATGAAAAAGGTTTCAAGCCATCATTTTTCTATTTAATGTATATATATATTGATTATATGCAAGATTTTCAAAGAGAACGCACCTATGAAATTTCAACTAAATAGTATATCAACTTATCAAATGAAAACTAGGGGTGGACAGTGGACTAGTTCACTACTGGCAAATAAAATAGTAACAATTTGAGCCGTCTAGTTCAATAATCTTTGGAATTGATGCACTAAATTACAAATCATTGAACATCGATAGAATGTATATATACAGAATAGTTGATCAAGGACTAAATTTCTTCTGATTACCACTCATAAGGAATCTTTAACTTTCAGCAGCTAGTAATGATTCAGGCCATTTAGAATGTTTACAAGACCATTTTAAAAATGAACTTCAAACAATGAAGGAATGGACAGATGGGTTTCAGTTGAACTTGTCGACCAAAAGGTCTATAAGCCTGCGTACAAACCATCAACATTTAATACTATACACCTCTAAGTGGAGAGTACGTGAGAATCCCTATCATTTAGGTGTATTTTGGTGGTGGGGGAAACCAACGATATTTGGAGACTCTTTCGACAAAAATATTGATTAAATAAACTGCCGCCCTCACCGTTCTCAAACAATATTATAGCGACATTTCATTTCAATGAAAGGTCAAGTGTCAGGCTTCAACTTCCTATAGATGGATTCAAGACCTTGAATCGTGAATTAAGGGCAGAACAAGTATTGTGGTTGTTATGATCATATGACTCAAGGTTTTAAATTACTATCGCAACTTCAATTGTAGATGAAATATTTGCCGCAATTTGTTATAATTGCATCCGCAATATTCATACTTATACTTGCATCATTTGTATTACTGTAATCATTAATGCCACTTTAGTATAACCTACAATATAAGATAATAGTGATTGTACAAAAAATATTGTAATAATTGAAGTACTTGTATCGTGGTTATAGACTTAAAATTATGAGTGGATGCAGTTAAGCAACAAACGTTTGAATGAAGGCGAGAAGTTGCAATCGAGGCTTTTGTTCTGCCCACTCGCAAAACTACTAGACATAATTTCACGATTAAAAGAAGCAAAGTTTGAGTATTGAGATCAAAGCTACCACTACATTTGAAAGATTGGACCGGTTTCAAGTATTCTAACTAACCAGGATTTCAGCTTCATAGGGACTATGATGAAGATAGGACGGTTTAATATAATGATCACTATTCCTATTATTATATATCAAGTCAACTATGAAAACTATGCCACATTAATGATGACTTATTAAACAATAGAGCAATACTAGTGGAACATGCAGAATTTGGAGGATCTCCAAGATAGAATACTCCATCTGAAAGAGGACCCTTTTGAACTATGTTTATGACATAGTGTATAAACCGTCCAAGTTGATGATCTTAGCCCACATATTTCTAATATGAAATAATTAGCGGTGAGGAATGTCATTGAGCGCACTTTTTAGGCTTATAAATGCCTTCCTGGAAACCAGACCTTAGCATCCATTTGGTAGCTTGCATCTTATATTAGTCCATAGTCCCAAGTAAGCACATCCTCCTGTAACTACAGTTTCCTACAACTTAAACTATTCTTCAGCCATCTCAAACTATCATACATCAAACCCTTGAGCTTCTTCTCTTGTCCAGTAGTTACGAAAAATATCCAATCTCTATCTTGTTTTGCAATGGCACATACCCTAAATATTTGCACATATGCTACTCTATTTTTAATAATCATCTCCATTCAGTACTTTCCAACAACTGGAGGACGGCAAATCAAGACAATAAAAAAGCAAGAGGCTGCAGCCATCAAAGTGCAGTCACAAAAGCACATCAGCAGCAATACTATCAACTTGCGCCATAACAATGCGGCAGGAAATGCAGAAAGTTCTCAACCTGCTATGGCCCCAAGTCCCATTATTCCTAGTGACCACCGATCCTTGGCAGGGAAACAAGAGTTATTCCCAAGAGTAACCCAAATTTCTAGCTCTGTCTCAAGTGAGTCTACTTCAGCGTATGATCAGAATGATTTCAGGCCAACAACACCAGGCATTAGTCATCCGCTAGAATCCGATGAAATTGACTCAAAGGTATCATCAGCAGCTCATTCCAGCATCAACCATTTTATTTCAGGACAAAATGATGAATTCCGTCCCACACAACCTGGTCACAGCCCTGGCGTTGGTCATGTTTTTCAAACCAAAATTGTAGAACCAAGGGAATAGACATAAACCTGAACATATCTTACCTCATTTGGAAACTAAAAAAATATCCTGTAAATTCCCCATTCCCAAAAAGAAAAGTAACTGCCGTAAAAATAATTGCCATCAAGATTGTGTATTTATGAATTTCCGCTATTTCAGCCTGATGTATGTATGTTAATTGGACTCTTCATCCGTGTGTAATCAGCTGTATTGTCGTAATAAAGATCTTTGCTACTTTAGATATGTTTCATTATTCATTGAGTTTACAGTATTATTGTTTTCTTTAACTACTTTGAAATTTGGATATATAAAATCTTCCTGCACTTTTTAAGTTTTAGCCGGTTTAGGTCCACTGACAGTGACAACATCTTTATACTATCATTACAAAATCATTGCCACTGGCTGCTGCAGGTGACAGCAATTAAAAATAGTAGTTAATTGGATGGAAGAGGATGAGATGGAAGTTAAGTTTAAATGAAATTTTAATAAAAGATATATCTTTACATTTTGAAATATGTCAATTTATAAAATATTTTATGCGAAAGAATTCAAAATCTTAAATTTGATTCATAATAAAGTTTGTAAGTTTTAAAATTATTACAGAACTTTAAAGAGCATAATTTACACACGCTTGCAAATTTAAATTGCACTTATTAATAAGTAATTTCCTTTTTAAAAATTAGTAAACTTTATAACCAATTCAATTAATCTTTTAAAATAAATATATCTTTTTATCAAATAATTTAAAAAATGATGGCCATAATATTGTCCATCCTAACAATATTAATATTTTGTTTAACAACAAAATTAGTCTATTCATAACTTTGATATTACAAAACTAACATTTTAACCTAATTGAATAGTTCGCAACTTCTCTTTTCAATTTATTAAAATTACCCAATAATTCGTGCAAAAACTCCTAGTCTGCAAATTTAGTCTACAAAGCTTCCCGTTTTGAGATGGTTAGGTGAGGGTCATCAATTGTACGCAATTTTTCCTTTACATTTTTTATAAAGAAACTATTTTTATGACTTGAATTCGTTACTTTTTGATCATAAAAAAGTAACTTTACTAATTGTTCCAAGATTCGGCCTAAAATAATTTTAATGATTAGTTGAAATGCAAATACTAGAAGCAAAAAAGAGAAATTCATGCATTTAGACATGTCCAGAAAGTTTGGCTTTGGGGCAAAATGGGGAGAGGAGTAACCTCTGATGAATAACAGGAAACTGAAAGTACGTAAGAAAGAAAAAAAAAATAGTGAAAACTTTAAGAAAAAGAAAAGTGGTCTTGATACATATGTATGTGTTAAAAGAATGTTCATCCAATCAAACTGTGGTAAAAAGAAGGAAAATATAAGTTCCTTGTCCATTATACATGCATGCGCAGAAAAAGTGGATCCAATTTGCTTGTCCATACAGTTCAGCAATTCACTTCGGAGCTCTCTAATTTAACGCAGAATCAAGTTTGAAAAAGCCAATGCGGCAAGTGATTTACTATTTACGAGGAATGATAACCGTTGATATTTTGAGTGGAATCTGAGCTCTAGAGTTTAATTACCAGACAAAAGATACAACAGACCATGTGATATGATCAAGAAGCAGGAAACTCGTCCCAGTGGCCGTCAATGTATTTACTATAATAACAAAGTTCCCGAACCAAAAGTACCAAGTTGCCTGTGCCTCTGGTTGGGCACCAAAGAATAGCGCCGCAAAACTTCTGGAGAGTTGGATCCACTAACGTTGGTGTTCTACATAGGTAGCTCGATTCTCGTAGCTGTAAGAGAATGTTATATGTATTGTTATTAAAGGCCTTGTCTTTCCAAGTTGTCAGTGGCAATCACAAGGATGATATTCCCGTCAAGTTGAAATTTATGTTGTGTGGTCCTTTTAATTAACTGCCATTTACAGTTATGGTCGAGATCTCTTTCTAAAAGGCCAAACATATACATGTATTTATCACAAGATAATAAAATCTTCTGAAGCCTATTCTGAGGCAACTTGCAGTGGCAGCTATCAGGTAGCAGCCAAAATGCATTCCAATGCAAATGGTGAGGTTTTGTGGTAAGTACATATTAAACCCTGAAAAAGGCCTAGCCATCACTTTGGTTTATTTATATTGCTAGAGTCCAGAATAGTGGCAAAGGGTAGGCCGAAAGAATCTCTCCGACCTTTTTGGGTCAGGTTTCGTTTATTATAAATGTAAATACGAAAGGGGAAAACATCACTTGCAAGTATAATAAGTAAGAACTTCCTTCTTTTGAATTTTAAATAAGAAATAAATATTTTTTAAAAGTTTTAATGTCTCTGTGTAGGGATGGCAATGGGCTGACCCATGGGCCAACTTCCACCAGTTTTTTTAAAATAGTTTTTTTTAAATTAAAAATGTCAAAAATTTTATTTTTTAATTAGATCAGGGTCTGGGTTGCCCAGATCCAAGCTTACCTGAGACCCAACTCTTCTAAATAAAACGATGTTGTTTTGCTTAGAATAATTAGACCTCGAGTTTATTTGGGCCTGAGCCTGGTCCAGGGGCTGACCTATTAAAAACAACTAAATCTAGGCCCATGGGCTAAAAATTGCCATCCCTATTTCTGTGTATGAACCATTAATACTCTAATGAAAGGAAAACGCATAACTCTTAGTCATAGTTGATACATATAAGTAACATGCATGTTGGAAGGTGGAAGAGTGAATTAGGTAAGAGAATGTGTCACTCAAATTTTTGGCTTGTTTAAAATGTTTCGTATAAGAGGTATTTGTAGGGAGCTTAGGATTACTCTAGAACTACTACTTAAATGTGCAATAACTTTCTACCTAACTAACTTATTAAATGTCCTTTAGAACTATCTAGTGCTCTAGGCATATCTACTCAAAAGACCATTCTAAAAAAAGACTATTCTAAAAAAATTCCTAGCAATAATTGTAATTTTAGAATAAAAAGATATTTTTTAAGAGAACTCTAGAAACTCCAAAGTTCAAATTATATTTTTAAAACTCTCCCTTAATTTGAACTTTTCCTCTTCATCCCAAGTCTTGATCTTAGTCTTTTAAAGTCTTCGAACTTGAATGCCTTTGTGAAAATATCTACAACTTGATTTGGTGTCTTCACGTACTTAAGATCAACTTCCTTTATTGCAATACACTCTCTAATGAAATGATACCTTATATCTATATGCTTACTTCGATCATTGTATACTAAATTCTTGGCAAGTGCTTGGGTAGACTTGTTGTCAATGTAAATCTCTGTTGCTTCTTCTTGAATCAAGTGAAGCTCCTTTAATAGTCGGCTTAGCCAAATCGCATGACAAGTACAAGAGGTTGCCACCACATACTCAGATTCACATGAAGATAGTGTTAGTTTAATAAGTGGTTGCTTCTTTGAACTCCATGAAATTGCACAATTACACATGTAAAATATAAATCTAGTAATACTCCTTATATGATCAATATCTCCAACAAAGTTGTTATTGCAATATCCTATAAGCTTGAAATTATTAGAGGAAGTATAAAATAATTCATACTTCAACGTTCCTTTCAAGTATGAAGTATTCTTTTTGCTGCCTTCATGTGAGTTGTTGTAGGAACTTCTATGAAATGGCTCACTACTCCATCAGCATAAAGAATATTGAGTCTTGTACATGTCAAGTACCTCAAACTTTCCACAAGGCTTTTGAATAAAGTAAGATCTTCCTTTCTGCCTTCTCCAAACTTTGATAGTTTCGTTCCACACTCCATAGGCGTGTTCACAAGGTTGCAATCAAGCATCTTGTATTTCTTCAATACTTTTTTTGCATATCCTTCTTGAGAGATAAAAATTCCTTCCTCCATATGATTCACCTATATGCCCAAAAAACAGGACATGATTCCTATGTCGGTTATCTTGAACTTATGAGACATCTCCTTTTTGAACTCTTTAAACAATCTCAGATTATTGCTGGTAAAGATGAGATCATCCACGTAAAGACAAACTAGCAATATGTCTCCATTATCATAGGCTTTCACATAGAGAGCATACTCATTAAGGACTTCATCGCATTGAAAGTTTTTAATGTTGGTGGAGAACAATTTTTCATTTATGGTTTAGACGGCTTGAAAAATGTGCATGGCATGAGATTTGTGAACAAGTGGAAATATCCAAGTATATTGACTAATTCATCAATGAAAATAATGAAATAATGAGAACTAGAAAAGGAATAAGATGGGAAAGGTCTCCTGATATCACAATAAATAAGTTGTAAAGGTATAGTAGAATGACGAGAATTTTGACGATACTCTCACTAAGTATTGTTGTTGATGTTTTGTGTGTAATCAGCTTCATTGTCGTAATTAAGATCTTTGCTACATTAAATATGTTTCATTATTCATTGATTCCCAGTATTATTATTTTCTTTAACAAATTTGAAATTTGGATATAAAATCTTCCTGCATTTTTAGCTAATTTGGATCCACTAACAGTGACAACATCTTTACACCATCATTATAAAATCATTGCCACTAACTGTTAAAATTATATTGGCACTGGCTGCTATGTGCAGGTGGCAAAAATTAAAATCATTTAATTTACTATGAAAGGATGGAAGATGATGAGATGGAAGTTAAGTTTAAATGAAATTTTAATTAAAAATATGTCTTTACATTTTGAAATATCTCAATTTTATAAAAAAATGTGTGCTGAAGAATTAAAAATTCTATATTTGATTCATAATAAAGTTTTTAAGTTTTGAAATTATTACAATTCTTCAAATTAATAGCACAATTAACACATGCTTAAAATTTAAATTGCACCTATTGATTGCGTAATTTTCTTTTTAAAAATTAGTAAACTTTATAACTAAATCAATTAATCTTTTAAAACAAAATATATTCTTTCTATCAAATAATTTAAAAAATGACGGCCATAATATTGTCCATCGGAACAATGTTAATATTTTGTTTAACAACAAAATTACTTCTTCCGTAACTTTGATATTGCAAGACTAACATTTTAACCTAATTGAATACTTCACAAGTTCTCTTCTCAATTTGTTAAAATTACCCAAGAATTCATGCAAAAACTCCTTGTCTAATTAAAAAAAGGGAAAACCTAAAATACAAGACTCTCTGCTTTATAAGGGTTGGTGGCAGTCAGTGGCGAAGCTCGACTAATTTTTTATGGGGGGTAAATCAAAAGAAAATTTTTAAGTGATCCCATTTTTGTCATGCACCACAGGACCTCAAACCACAACACATTTTTTGTCATGCACCATTAGGATTTCAAGGGTGGCGGTAGCCCACCCTTGCCATCCTAGACTACCGCCACTGGTGGCAGTCATCAATTGTACGTAGTCTTTTCTTTACATTTATAAAGAGACTATTTTCGTGACTCAAACATGTCACCTTTTGGTCATAAAGAAGTAATCTTACCAATTATTTTAAGGTTCACCCTAAAACAATTTTAATGATTAGTTGAAATGCAAATACAAGAAGCAAAAAAAAAAAGAAAATCAAGCATTTGGACAGTTCCAGAAGGTTTGGCTTTGGGGCAAAATGGGGAGAGCTGTAACCTGTGATGAATATCAGGAAATTGGGAGTAGGTAAGAAAGAAAAAAATAGTGAATCTTCTTGGAAGTATGATTGAAAAAATTTAAGAAAAAGAAAAGTGGTCTTGGACAGGAACTGTCAATCAAACACTTTTACCATTTGTAACTCAAAGTATCATCAAGCAGCTACGCCCACACACAAAGGCCCCGTTTGGTTATTGGTTGATTAACAAAAAAATAGCTAATTGACCTCAAATAGCTGGTTGTCTTGATAAAAAAGTTATTTAGGTTTTTTGGTTATCAGTTGGTTGGGTTGGCTTATTTAATCCAACCAGCTGATTTTGAAGAAGCTACTATGAAGGAGCGTTTTATCGAATCAGCTAATAGTTTTTTCTTTAATGCCAATTTTTCCCTCTTTACTCTTTACTCTCAAGTTGTCTCAACATTACTCTAATTATTGTAGCCAAGCTCCGCAAATCCTCCTTCAATTTCTCAATCCTACGCACTAAATTCGAACTCTCTCCACTACATCCAATCGTAGTGACACAAATTCGTCGCCATTGCCACCTTCTTATCCACGACCCAATCGCTATACAGCCACCATTATTGGGAAGGAGGTATTAGAGTTTCTTACTCTGACGCACCCAGTGGAGGCAGCGGTGGAGACGGTGGTGAGGGAGAGAGTGGCAGTGGTGGTGATACAAGGAGATGGTGGTGTTGGTCGTTACTTGCATTCTTGTCAAAGTCACATTCTCTATTCCCTTTATTGTTTTACATAGTAAGTTTTGTTTTCTTCTGTTTAAAGATCTTGGATTGTTCTTCACTTTCTTCTTCTCTCTTTTGTTTCTTTTAATATTAGCTTATGTTTTCTGTTTACGCTTTATATCTTTGTTCGTTAGTGGATGATTAAACCACACTTTTAACCATCTGACTATTGATGGTTTTGGCTGAAA
Organism: Erythroxylum urbanii; assembly: GCA_027568935.1. Lineage (NCBI taxonomy): Eukaryota > Viridiplantae > Streptophyta > Magnoliopsida > Malpighiales > Erythroxylaceae > Erythroxylum > Erythroxylum urbanii. Next base: position 26,235,303 of record JAOQML010000195.1, on the reverse strand, counting down.
GAAAATGGTTTCTTGAACTTTTTGGGTATCTATTTCTGATTTCGATCGTTTCTTTGTTTCTTGTCCCTTTCTTAGGTTGATGTCATGAAATTCTATAGCAGGTTGCGCATGTTGTTCTTTTCTGTTTCTGCAATGCGTGTGTTGTAGTCTTGCATTAATAATGTGAAACCATATGAGCTAAATCCCATTTGCATGTGTCTGTATACTGATAATACCTAAAACAATGGTTTGGTCTTTATTCAGGGGCAACATCAGTGAATGGCACACTAAAATTGTTATTGTCTCCAAGAGAATCAGAAAAATGAATTCGATTTATTACTGTTTTGCATTTTTTGTTTTCTGACCCTTAAGTTGAACTAGAATTACGAATAAATAGGTCAAGTAAAATGCTATTAAATATCGTACCTCCACAGGAGAGTGTATATGAACCTGAAGGTGTTGGCAAAATTCTTAGAAAAGGGGATAAGGTTGGTAATGGCATGAACATATTTTGATATTTGTATATCAATGCTTGCTCGATGGAGACATGAAAGAGAATGATG
>JAOQML010000195.1:26209286-26231962 GCA_027568935.1 Erythroxylum urbanii | reverse complement strand
TCTTATTTTTCAAAAATCACTCCCTTCACACTTATACCGGGATAATTGTCATGAACGAATGTACACTAAATTCTTATCTGCACATAACTCACTATTCACTACTGCATGAGCATGAGATGTGGTCATTTACCACATCTGGACCCGTTTCTTTGGTCCAACCCGTTCTCTGGAAACGGGATGTTACATAGTAAGATTCAGGTAATTATATATAAGTCAGTTCATAACTTGTGGGAGAGGTTTCCAATGATTGTAATATAACTACCATCTCAACCAACTCCTCTCCCAACTCAATATCATTAGTGGCTTATGATTCCAGCTGTTTGGTAAGGACTACCTCTAATTAATATTTACATCTTAATTTAAACATTTCCTGTACTAAGGGATCAATCACATCAGTAGAGAAAATAGAATAATCATCTTAAAGCTATTCAATTGCATCAAAAATTTTGGAATGAATTACTTCCCTATCGAATCCATTATGAGGGTTCCCTCATAAACATCTATCTTAGTTTGGGTTGTATTAAGAAACGGTCTCCCTAGTAAAATAGGTATCAGATTGAATGAGGTTTCATCATTCAAACCACTATGTAAAAATCTGAAGGAAACGCCAACTTATTTACCTACACCAATAAATCCTCAACTGCTCCATCAGGGTAAGCATTAGTATGGTCAGCTAATTGTATGATAACACTAGTCCCTTTTAAAGAGCCCAAATTAAAAAAAAACTTATATTAAACAAGGCATAACATTAATGAAAGTATTTTATGGATGTAATGGAAGCATAGTTGAAATTAGTAGTGTGACAACATCACGACCAAGTGAGAAAATTAATGAAATTATTTTATGGTCTAAATCTTCCATGTTCCTTCTCCAACACCATCACTTCCACATTCCTTGTAAGTTTTCTTAGCCTTTTTTTATTTTTATTTTTATTACATTATTCAGTTGTGTTTGTTTTTAATTATATGTCATTTTCCATATTAAGATATATATGCATTTGCTTTATCATTTGTGTTTAACTTTGTATTTGCATTGTTTTTATTTTTATTGTGTTTTCAATATGCCAAATTTTTATTATATAATGTTGCATTATGTAAAGTATGTATTTTTGTTAATATATCAATGGCATAGAATTGAAAGGAATTAGCTTAACTTGTGAAGAAGCATTAGCTTGTGAAGTTTGTGTTTTGAGTGTTTTTTAGATGAATATGCATGATGATTATGATTTGTCCTATTCTTTCATTTTATGACACTTTTTTGAATGAGCTTTGAAATAATTTGGTCAAAATCATTAGTAGTCCTTTATAGGAATGTATTGATTGGGAAGAAAAGATGTAGATTAGAGTATAAAATAATAATAATAAAGTTGAATAAATGTGCTTAAATAAATTTCCAATTATGTTGACCCTTTTCGAAAAATAAAGTTGGTAACCAATTGTGAGTTGAGATATAATTAAGTAACAGGGGGCATTTACAACAAAATTTTTTCCTTCATACAAAAGGGCTAGAATGACACTCCAACCAAGCTTAAAAGAACGTAACCCAGTTGAATAAATGGGGGTTATTCTTGATATAGTGTTTACCCTCGTATCAAAAGATTCGTTATCGTTAAATAAAATATAAAATTTAAGTGCTTTAAATAAAAGTGAAGCTTATTGATCTTCTAGTGAAGTATCAAGAAATTTCCATAAGTGGTTACTTATTGACAGCCTACCTACTAAAATTGGTAAATAAGAGTTAGTGTATGCTTACAAGTGTCAAAGATGTATGAATAGGGTCTTAATATCTTGGTTGATATGTATATTAAACCAAAGCTCTTGCATATGAATGGAATAGGTTAGTGTTTTGGATCGCTTTGAATGATTTATATTTTTAGGTAAGTTAATTTCATTAGATTTTATGTCATTGCACCATTTTTTAATGTTGCATGATTATCTAATTTATGTATGTGTGTTTTGTTTATTTTGTGTTGTTACTTTTACTTAGCTATAAATGAAGTTTTAACTGTAGGGAAGTTGATAGGTGTGTTTTAGAGCAGGTTTTCTAGATTGTAGAATATGATGTTAGGGATTTTATTAGGTTATAATCATGAGTTTAGGACTTTAATTTATGTTTTTATTAATGTTTTTGTGTTTTTTGTTTGATGGTTATTGATTAGGTCATGAATTTATTCTTAATACATGTTTTAGGGGATATTTAATGTGTTTGGATGATGAGTTGAGATAGGGAAGTTCAAGAAAAGTTGAAGAAAAAGATGGAGGAAGAGGACTATCATAATCATGCAGGATTGAAGCTAAAGTAGCTAGGGAGCCTCTGTCACGATCGTGCAAAATTTGTATGATCATGTAAGTACATATATATAAGAAGTAGTTGATAAGTGTGAATTGTATCGTGTTTTAGGGCATAGTTTGATATATGTTTAGTTGTTAATTCAGTATGTGTTTAGGTTAGGACTGTGTTAGTTTCATAATTATTTATGTTTTAAGTGTTTTATAGGTCAATACAAGTCATTGAGCTTAAATATTTTGTTTTTGAGATACCTTGATGTGTTAGCTAATATTTCAGGGTCAACATCGAAGAATGGTGAAGTTTCTGAGACGTTCGGGCTAAAACAACGGCCCATAATCGTAGCATGTCAGGCCATAATCGTGATAGAAGCACCAGAGTTAGCCCACAATCATGGCCTGAATACCACATTCGTGACAGAAGGCTTGAATGTGGCCTAAGATCGTGGCCCTGTAAGCCATAATCATGACAAAAGGCTTAGATGTGGCCCACAATTGTGGGTTCTGTCGTAGACACGCAACCACTCAAAAATATCATGTTCGGAGGGACTTTTTGACCCTAGAAAACCTCCAGGGCTACTCAAAACATAAAAGGATATTTAAATAGCAAGAAAACAAATAGAGAAGAGCTTTTACATTAGCCAGCTTGAGAAACCTTAAAGAGAATTCATTAAGAGATTAAGGAAGAGAAGAAGGAAGAGAGAAGAGGAGAAGAAGTTGACTCGACGTACTTCCCAAATCAGGAGTTTCCAGACATCGTTGCCTCCCATTATCCATTTAGATTGTATTTCCTATTTAATTTCAGTTTTATTATTGTATCGAATTGGAATAAATAGTTGATCATATAATATAGAATGCTGATGAAGTTATAAACTCTTCTTCGAAATTTTACTCTTGAATTCATGAAATTTGATTGTTTACATGTTTATTAGATTTATTATGATTTAATTATGTGATTACATAATTTGACAATAAACTAAGAGGCTAAATCAAATGAAAAATGATTAAATTGGGCTAACGAGACTTATGTGATTTAATAGAAATTAGAATTAAATCAAATAGGTAAATTGTGCGATGAGATATCCTGTAGAGGTTTCTGATAGTTTATGAGAGAACTTTAAAACTAATTAAGGTTTTGGATAGGTTATAAATTGAGAGATTTTGACCTCTATAATCTGATTATGGTTAATGGTTGTAACTCAAGAGAGAGTAATCAACCCTTGGATCGTTTAGAACTAACGATCTAGTAATTCATAATCAGTTAGGTTAGAATTAAGGATAGGTAAAATTCCCTTTATCTTAATTGGTAATTTCTTTGGGTTGATTCTTCTGTGTGTTACAATTTCTTAGTAATTAGTATTTCCATGATTGATTTTTAATTTAATTTCATTGATTAAATTGAGTTCTCGTTTTTAGTTACGTGTAATTTGAATTTTCTGTAATTGTTTATGGCCTTAGATTTAGGAATAGATTATCCCTCCTCGTGGGATCGACTCTTTTGGTACTACACTAATGAGCCGTGCACTTGCAAATTATCGGAGGTAAATAATTAAAAATTACACACAACTAATACCAGATCAAGTTTTTGGCACCGTTGTCAAGGAGGCGATTAGTTTAATTCTATAGTTTAAGGAATTTAGTTAGTTTTTTATTTTTTATTTTCTATTCTTTCTATTTCTAAATTCGTGTTCTTGTATGAACACAAAATAAATGAGAAGTTCGAGTCGTGCAGCTGAAACCTTAGAGTTTGATATCACTTAATTAGAATGATCAATTAGGAAAGCTGGGCCTTAAAAAGAAGAAGAAATCGCAAAAACCAACAATGGCCTAGGAATTTCAACAAGATTTGGAACACGGAGTGAACCAAGGATGTTAACAAATAACTCTTATGGATTTCATGAGACCAAGGTTTAATGCGACTAAGTAAGGAGTAGCTAGGCCACCCGTGCAAGTAGCCTCTTTCAAAATTAAACCAACCCTTTAAACATGCTTCAACAGAATGTTCAATTATATGGACTAACAAATGAAGATCTCAATGCACATATAGTGAACTTGAAATTTTTAATACCTTTCGATACTATTAGATGTCAGAGGATACAGTAAAAATTAGGCCCTTTCCTTTTACCTTAAGAGATACAGCAAAGGCATGGTACCATTCTTTCAACCCTGCCAATGTCACCACTTGGGATCAACTAGTTCGTGCCTTTTTAGACAAGTATTTTTCCCTTAATAAGACTACAAAGATTATCAAACAGATTACCAACCTTCAGCAAAGTGATGGGGAATCGATCTATGAAACGTGGGAATGATACAAGGATTTGCAACAGAAATGTCCATACTATAACTTACCTAAGGAATTCTTGTTGCAAACATTCTATAATGGAGAACCCCATATACGAGAGGCACGATTGATGCAGCTTTAGGAGGATCACTAATGAGAAAAACAGGAGATGAAGCAGAAAAGCTGATAGATGAGATGGCAAGTAATAGCTACCAATAGACGAACGAGCGAAGTAGATACATAACCATTTTTTAAGAACAAAAAGGAATTGTAGTTGATGATCAAATGACGAAGATGTAGTGGAAAAGATTGTTAACTTAATGCGATAACTTAACAATATGAAGGCTTCATCCTTAATTTCGATAAAAGTCATGCAACTAAAGTGTGAACTCTTTGGACATATGGACCATGATACGGTGGACTAATTCTTGATAAATGATAGTGATCCGAAGCAAGTTAATTATATGGGAGCTCAATATGGACAAGGAGGGGGGAATAATCCCTACCCTAACACATACAACCCTGGATGGAAGAATCACCCTAACTTCTCTTGGACGAATAATGTTGGAGGACAGTTCAGAACTTAAGGATAATCAGGTTTCCAATAAGATAAACCGAGCTCAATGGAATCCAAGTTGGATAAAATTTTAGACAAGCTTGAAACCTTAGAGGATGCATAAAAGAGTCAGGAAGGTAGATTTGAACAAGTAACAAAGAACCTTCCCTCTTCAACCCATAATCTAGAGGTCTAAGTAAACTAATTGTCAAACGCTTTCTCTACGCAAATTAAGGGAATTCTTCCTAGCACTTCAGGAGTAAAACCGAGGGAGAATTAAAAGCTATTACACTTCAAAGTAGGAAGGAACTTGAAGCACCCATAAAAACAATAGAGAAGCCCTTCCCTCATGCTGAGAAAGATCAAGAAAAGGAGAAAGAAGTGAATATAAGCGAATACCCTCCTCAGTGATTACAAAAGAAGAAGTTGGATATGTAATTTACAAAATTCGTTGAGAAATTAAAGATGTTACAGATAAATCTCTCATTTGTAGAGGCTTTGGAACACATTTCTAAATATGCAAAAAAATTTATGGACATATTATCAAAGAAGAGTACTTGGGAAGATAGCTCCATAGTCACCAGACAAATGCCTTCTAAACTGAAGGATTCAGGGAGTTTCATAATACCTTATGTGGTTGGTGAATTTGAATTCACAAAGTGCTTGTGCAACTTGGGATCAGGTATTAATCTTATGCCTTTGTTAATATTCAAGAGGTTAGGGCTAGGTGAGGTTAAGCCAACAAAGATGTTGATTTAGTTAGCTGGTTAATCTATTAAAAGATCGTTGGGAATAGTGGAAGATGTTCTGATGCAAGTGGATAAGTTCATTATTCGTGTAGATTTTTTGGTTCTCGATTTTGAAGAAGATAAGAATTGTCTATTGATCCTTGTTCGACCGTTTATGAATACAGGTAAAGCCATAATTGACATTCACGAAAGGAAATTAACATTTCGAATAGGCAAAGATCATATCAAATTTAATATGAATAAGGTTTTGAAGAACCCAATAGCAAGCAGTGCATGCATGAAGGTTGAAATTATGAATCAAAATTCATAAGAACAATTTGAAGGTTGCATCGCAGAACTACATTCAGTGACAATAGAGACAAATAATGGAGATGAGAAATTTGAGCCTAAAGGAGATGATGAGATGAAGGAGTAGGATGTTCAAACGTATCAAGATAAATTAGTTCGAACTGAAGCACCTATACCACCATCCACAGAAAAACCACCCACATTATAGCATTAACATTTACCTACACATCTCAGATATACCTTTTTGGGTGAAGGTCAAATGTTACCTATAATCATCTCTAATCAATTGAATGAGAAACAAGAAATTAAGGTGGTAGAAACTGTGAGAAAGCGAACGAAAGCCATTGGATGACATATTTATGTTATTCGAGGTATAAGCCCAAATGTTTGCATACACCAAATAACCTCAAGGAAGGATGTAGAATGGTAAGGGAATGTTATCAAAGACTGAACCCTAACATGAAGGAGGTGGTCAAGAAGGAAATAATCAAACTTTTAGATGTAGGGATAATTTATCCCATCTCCGATAGTGAATGGGTCAGTCCAGTACAATGTGTACCTAAAAAGGGTGGAATCAAAGTGAGAGTGGAGAATTATTTTTAGCAATAACAGTTACAGGATGGAGTGTGTGCATAAATTATCGCAAGCTTAACTCAGTGACTAAGGAAGATCATTCTCCTCTCCCGTTCATAGACTAGATGAGAGAAAGGGTAGCTGGTCATTTATTACGGATATTCAGGATACAATCAAATCTTCAACTACCCTGATGATCAAGAAAAGACCACATTCACTTGTGCTTATGGTAACTTCGCATACAGACAGATGCCTTTCGGACTATGCAATGCCCCGGCTACATTTCAAAGATGTACGATGTATATCTTTGCCTATAAGATCGAAGATATAGTGGAGGTGTTCATGGATGATTTTTCAATTTTTGGAGACTCTTTCAAAATGTGTTTAACCAATTTGGATAGAGTTCTTCAAAGATGTGAAGAGTCATACTTAGTGCTAAATTGGGATAAATGTCATTTTATGGTGCAAGAGGGGATAGTGCTAGAGTATAAAATCTCATACCAAGGATTTAAAGTTGACAGAGAAAAAACAAAAGTTATAGAGAAACTTCCACCGCCAAGTAATGCAAAAGATGTGTGAGGATTCTTAGGTCATACATGATTTTACTGTCGATTTATTAAAGATTTCTCACAAATTGCAAGACCTTTAACAAATCTGTTAATTAAGGACATGTCTTTTTTGTTTGATGAAAAGTGTATGTCTTCCTTCGATAAACTAAAGGAGGCATTAATATCAGCACCAATTATATCATCACCAAACTAGACACTTCCATTTGAGGTTATGTACGATGCAAGTGACCAAGCTATAGGTTGTGTATTAGGCCAAAGGAAAGAGAAAAGGTTGCATGCAATCTATTATGCCAGCAAGACCCTTACAGGACCTTTGCTTAATTACACTACCACAAAGAAGGTATTACTTACAGTAGCGTACGCATGCGATAAATTTTGGCAATACCTTTTGGGATCAAAGGTAATCATATTTACCGATCACGTAGCGTTAACATACATTTTCAACAAAAAGGATGCAAAACTAAGGCTTATTCGATGGGTGTTACTTTTACAAGAATTTGATATAGAAGTGAGAGATAAAAAGGGAGCAAAAAATGTGGTTGAAGACCACTTATCCATACGAGAAGGAAGGGAATGCAAGCCAACTGAATATATTAATGAAAATTTCCCTAGTGAAACCCTGATGCTGCTTAAAAGTTTGGCTACAACATAGCTTGCCAATATCACAAATTATGTTACCAGTCGTAAACTTCCTTCTAACTTACCTTACCAACAAAGAAAGATATTACTACATGATTGTAACCAATATCTATAGGATGATGCAATTTTAAATAGAGCATATACTAATAGGTTAGTGTGACGATGTGTTATGGGGGAGGAAATGTTTGACATCTTGAAGCAATGACATGAAGGTCAATATACTGAACATTATGGAGCTAACAAAATGGCATCTTGGATACTCGAGAGTGGATTTTATAGGCTACAATTATTTAAGGATGCTTAAACTTTCGTGGCACAATGCGATCGATGCCAAAGAATAGGTGACATCTCTAAAAGAGATGAGATGCCTTTATCTAACATTTTAGAAGTGGAAGTCCCTGATATATGGGGGATTAACTTTATGGATCCTTTTCCATTTTCTGTGAGAAATATGTACATTCTAATGAGGAGGATTATGCTTTGCATTGGGCTGAAATAGTGGCATCTCTAACCAATGATGGAAAGGCAATGCAAAAGTTCATCAAATGGTCATTCAATCGGTTTGGAGTGCCAGATACGCTAATAAGTGATGGCAGTACACATTTCTACAACAGATTTTTTGATGCCCAATTAAAAAGATACGGAGTGCACCACCATGTTACTACGCCTTACCATCCATAGACTAGTGGCCAAGTGGAAGTTGTCAATCGGGAGCTGAAACGAATTTTAGAAAAGACGGTGAACAACTCCAGGAAAAAATAGGCAATAAAGCTAGACGATGCCTTATAGGCTTATAAAACTGATTTCAAAATACTTATAAGAACAATTCCTTATCAGTTTATGTACGAAAAAGCTTGCCATTTATCGATCAGTCGATCGAACTAGAACACCAAGTGAACTAGACGATAAAAGCATTAAATTTTGATTGGAAGCAAGCAGGCGAAAAGCGACTTTTACAACTGGAGGAACTTGAAGAGTTTTGTTATAATGCATATAAAAATGACAAACTCTACAAGGAAAAGGTAAAGATGTGGCACAATTCTCGTCTTAGATAAAAGGAATTTAAAGTAGGAGATGGAGTTCTGCTATATAATTCAAGGTTGAGGTTGTTTTTAGGGAAGTTAAAATCTTGATGGAGTAGACCTTTTGCAGTCATTCAAGTTTTCGATCGTAGAGACCTTAAATTGGAAAATACTAACAAAGAAACTTTTAAGGTCAATGGGCATCATTGCTAGCTATATCTCAGAGGAGCGATTCCTAAGGACAAGGAAGTGATTTCCTTCTATTCGAACAATTAAGAAGCCTCTATAGATTGAATGTCAAGCTAATGACCATAAAATAGCACGTTTCGTAGTCTGATTGAAATCGTTAGGTTTAGTTAGAATTGTTTTGAAGTTTTAATAAAAATTTAGTAATTTGCATTAATGTGGGATCACCAACTCCCTCACTCTCTTTAGGCAATTCAAGATAAGACAACAATCTCAAGGCATCCAACTGCCACCTCTGACACCATCCTCGCCTCCATCACCACGAGGCTTTATTTCTAGCCCTTTTCTTTTAAAGTTAGTCTTTATTTTTGTTTTTGTTTTATTTTATTTTATGTTTCTTCTTTCCATGTGTGTTTGTTTATCTCCTTCTCATTGAGGACAATGTCTTGTTCAAGTGTCAGGAGGATTATGTGTTTTGTTTTGAGTGTGAATTTTGCATATTGTATCATAGTTTGTTAGGTTGCACATTATGAATTGTGTCAATGTGTTAATGGCTTAGATGGGTTGAAATCGATTTAGTTTTAAACATAATCTATTAGGTTGTGAGGAGTCCTTAGCTCTTGAAATTAGTGATCTTGGTTTTGGCTAAATATGCAAGTTAATTAGGATTTAGTGTTAGTTTTTTACCCTTTAAATTTTCCCATGCATTTATAATTTTAGGTCTTTCAAATAAAGTAGCTTTGCTATTATTTGTTCATGAAAAAGAGTAGCCAAAGCAACAATATAGGTAATAAAAAATTATCTTTTTGTTAATTTTAAATAAATAACTATTTCGCTGGCCCTTCGGGTTATAAAATAAAGCTAGTAGCCAGTTGGAACATGATGTAGCCAAGTAACCGGATTGACACGCATCATAAATGTATGCCTCTGTGTCAAAAGGCTATAATGACGTTTCAACTAAGTAGCTTAATAAAAGCATGACTTAGTGGAGTAACCGAATCGACATTCATCACTAATGTTTGCCTCCGAGTAAAATATTATGTCCGTGTCCATAAAAATTAAATAAAAAGTAAATAAAAATGTGTGTTCTAATAAAACCTATCAAACTTTTAACTAGATTTACTTTTCATGAAAACATATTTAGGAGTAGTTACAGAGTTTGAATCACTAAAGAATTATTAATGTGTGAGTACAATTAAAAAGGGTGAATAACTTGACATTTTGGTCTTGATTAATATGTATGATTAGGTCAGAGCTCTTAGATGCAGATTTTGTAAGTTAATGTTTTGGAATAACTTAAATGATTGTGTTTAGAGTTAAATTTATTTCATGAAGTTGAAGTCATTGTCTCATTACTGCATTGTGTTCTCTATGATTTTGTGTGTTTGTTACTTTGTTTGCTTGAGGACAAGTAAATGTTTAAGCGTGGTGATGTTGATAAGTGTAAATTGCATCGTGTTTTAGGGCATAGTTTAATATATGTTTAGTTGTTAATTTAATCGCTTAGTATGTGTTTAGGATTAAATTGTGCTAGTTTGTTAATCATTTATGTTTTAAGTGTTTTACGGGTTAGTACAAGTCTTTGAGATTAAATATTATGTTTTTTGAGTACCTTGATGTGTTTGCTAGTGTTTCATGGTAAACATCGAAGCACAGAGAAGTTTCGGAGACATTTGGGTCTGAAACAACACCCCACGATCGTGGCATGTTAGGCCATGATCGTGACAGAAGCACTAAAGTTAGCCCACGATCGTGGACTGCATGCCATGATTGTGACAGAAGCATAAGATATAGCCCGTGATCGTGGCTTGAATGCGACGATTGTGACAGAAGGCTCAGATGAGGCCCATGATTGTGGCCTGTGTCAGGCAGATGCACAGACAGTCAAAAACTTTAAGTTTTATAAGATTGTTTTGACCTTTCAGACCCTAAAAAAACCCTAGGACTGCTTAGAACATAAAAGGGTATTTAAAGAATAAGAAAAGATATAGAGAAGAGCTTTTGCATCAACCACCTTGAGAAACCCTAGAGAAAATTCATCGAGAGATTGAGGAAGAGAAGAAGGAAGAGAGAAGAGGAGAAGAAACTGACTCGACATACTTTCCCAACATCGCTACCTCCCGTTATTCGTTTAGATTGTATTTCCTATTTAATTTCAGTTTTATTATTGTATATAATTGGAATAAATAGTTGATGATAGGATCTAGAATGATGATGATGTTTTAAACTCACCTTCAGAATTTTACTCTTGAATTAATGAAATTTGATTATTTATGTGATTATTGGATTTTTTATGATTTAATTCTGCGATTGTATAATTCGATAATAAACTGAGAGGATGAATCGAATAAAAAGCGATTAAACTGGGCTAACGAGAGTGAGGTGATTTAATAGAAATTAGAATTAAATAAAATTGGTAAATTGTGTGAAGAGAGATCTTGCACAAGTTTTCGATAGCTTATTAGAGAACTTCATAACTAATTAGGGTTTTGGATATGTTGTAAACTCAGAGATTTTGACATCCATAATCTAATTAGGGTTAATGGTTATAACTCAAGAGAGAGTAATTTCCTTAGGTTAATTCTTGGGTGTGTTGCAATTGCTTAGTAATTAGTAATTCCGTGATTGATTCTTAATTTAATTTGATTGATTGAATCGAGTTCTCATTTTTAGTTTTGTGCAATTTAAATTTTTTGTATTTGTTTCTGACCTTAGATTTTAGGATTAATTTATCCCTCCTCGTGAGATCAACACCTTTGGTACTATACTAACTAATAGTGCGCTTGCATATTACCGGAAGTAAATAATTAAAACCTACACACAACTAACACCTAATCAATAGTGCATGATTCTACATATGCTCAATTGTGCAAAAGGTAGAATTTACAAGTCATGAGATTTTTGTATTTTTGGTGATTTAGGGCTGTTTTTAGAAAAAAAAAGAGTATTGAGGAAACCCTATAAAGAGCCCTAGATGGATTAAGAAGTATTTAAGGCAAAGAGAAAGACCAAAAGTGGTGACTAGAAAATCTAACAAGGAGATCAAAAAGGCAAAAATTCCAAAAGAACAAAGCTGTAGAATTTTCCAACTCAAGGACAAAAAGAAGAATACATCCAAGATTCAATCTGCTATTCTTTCCTTACATTTCCTTGTTCTTGAATGTTTATTATGAACAATTGTGGATTTATTTTAGCTTTGAATTACTAAATTTATTTTAGGAATCACTCTTGAATTATTTATTAAACCTTGATATTCTTGATTTAATAGAAACACACTTTGTGGTTGTTATTGTTTTAACCTTTGATCTTGATCAAGGGATTATATTGAAATATCTATGTTATGTTGCACAACTAGGGTTGAAAGCATAGTTGACCTATAAACATCAGATTAATAGTTAATTAAAGAGGGATCTCAATTGTTTGTTAGTTACCCATAGGAGTACTTCAAATGTGATTAGATAGTTAAGAAGGGTTTTGAGATATTTGGATGTAACAATTCAATTCTTATCTATTTTAATTAGGATTAATTGAATATATCTCGATAGAGGGTAACCATAACTATTGGATATCTATGGTCAAGTATTATCAAGAAGGTGAGGTGAAAATAAAACAAAGATAGAAGTAATTTTTAAGTTAATATCATTAATTTATCACAAGTTCACTACTACTTTGTTGATTGTTCAATTGTCAATTTTCTCTAGTTTAGTTTATTTTCTAGCCACACTTATTTTATTGTTTACTTTAAATAAAGTGCTTTACAAATTCCAAGGTTCCTAATAACAATCCCCATGAGTATGATATTATTCATATTATAAAGATATGATTCGTCTACTTATGGTATAGATAGATTTTTTTTAAAAATCAAATAATGATTACTTCATCACTTAGGGCAATCTCTTGATTGACCATGAACTCATTTACATTCTCCTTAGTTGACCTATTTATGTAAGGTTCTACACTCATTAGCTCTTAGAAGTATCCTGTAACAAATTTCTAACCATTAGGTTACCACTCTTTGAAGGAGCCTTATTTAGTCTCCAAGTGTATGAGATACTTACCTTATCCTCAAAGAGATGATCTTCATTATCTATTTGCATTTAGTGAGTAGAATTAAGAAGGATTTGTTAACTATTAATTAGGACCGTAGATTTCTGTAATTGAGAAATAACAATGAGATACTAGAAAAATGCATTTCATGTTTATGCATAGTGTTAGCATATACGCACGTGAATTTGAATTTTTGCACACATTAAAATGATTGTACATGCATTCATAGACATTTCGGGTATAATTGATTTATAATTGAATTGTGACTATGATTTTGTTGAGAATTGTGGCTTTTATATGTTGAAAATTGATTTGGAGAGTATATTTAGTAATTTAGAATTTTTAGAGAATTTGAGAAAAAATTTCAAAAAATTTGGGTAATTTTGGACTTGGGAAAATGCTAAGTAGCAAGACAATTGATACATAGCAGTGGAATTACGAGTCAAATGGCATTGAAAATTTTTTTAAATGACATTTGGGTTTAATGACATATGTCATTGAAATTTGGAGACAATTGGAGTAGAAATTAGAGTTGATTTGACAAATTGAATGAGAAATCTTAAGTGAACCTATAAGGAGATGACATGTGGCAAGTGAAAATATCACTTACCAAGCCATGTCTTAAAAGCCACGATGCTTTCCAATTAAAAGACCAAGTTTAGTGTTTTGTCTTACTTCTCTTCTTCCCATTTTCGTGGCCTTTGCTTCTCCTTCTTCATGAAGTGTGTTGTCAAACATCATCAACGTTAAATTAAACCTTGCTTCCATCTTTCAATTTCTACCTCCATTTTATTGTTCCTTTCATTTACTATAAGAAAACCTAACCAAATCCACCCTTGAATGATGATGGCTGTGAGATACACAGGATAGCTAGGGTTGGTGTGTTTTTGAAGGATTTGGAGGTAAATCAAGTATGTGATGCTTTAATCTTCATGGGTTAGTGTAAATGGGACTTTATGATGAGTAATTTGAGGTTTTGTTTTGAATATGAAATTCCTTGGGTAAATTCGTGGGTGTTTGATTTATGAAGAGATTTTTGTCAAAACAATTGAATTTAGTAAGCTAACATTATTCATGACTTAATGATGTGAGCGAATGAAGAGGTAATGGAATTAGGTTTTACTTTGGTGTTGTTAAATGGTGAATGAAAGTGTAAAAATGTGATGAATGAATGAATAAATTTTTGCCTTGTTTTGTATTGATGATGGGTTTAGAGCTAGCATGATTATAAAAAAATGGGGTTGGAAGAGTGGTGATTTGTTGATAATTAATAAGTTGTTGTTGAGGTGAATTATGATGAAATTGATGATAAAGTGTGCTAGAAATGTGTTAAATGTAGTGTTTCTACAAAACATGCATTTGTATTTTAGACATATCTTAGCTTATGGATATCCAAATAGGATGATTGTTGATTTATATTAAACTAGAGACGAATGGCTACAATTGTCATGAAGAAATCGAGTTTGAATTCTGTCTCTAAAAGTGTTGAAAATTGTCTCTGTTGCTAAATAGTATGTAGTAAATTATGTATAACTTTCAGAATCCTGAACCAAATTGTATGAACATAGGTTTTTTAGAAACTTAAGACATATATAAACAATTTCTTAGAAGAATACTTTGCCTAAAAACCTCGTTATCGCGACGTCGTTATCGCGACCGGAAGGTTGTATGCGGGTGATGCTTTTTGAACATATGTTGGTATTTTGATGATATCTTGAGCTGTAGATGACCAAATGAGGTGATTCTTAATTCAGATTAAACTAGCGACATAAATATACAACTCTTTTGAAGAAGTATAAATTTAATACTATCTTTAAGACTTTCAAAATCTGGTGTAAAATCATGTCTTGAATGAGGTTGGAGTACTACCTGAGACAAAAATTATGTCTTTATGTTTTCATAAAAACTAAATAGATATGGGCGGAATCAGGCAAAGGCATCTTCATAAAGGTTGTACTCCATTCTTTTATCTTTCAATTAATTTTGTAATTTTCAGATATCTGAGTTGAAAGTTATGAGTTGTACGATTTGAGGGTATGATCATGAACTAGCAAAATTTTCATTATACATAGTCTATGGTATTGTGAGCATAACTCATAAGATACTAAACCAAATTGAATAAACTTCTTGTCAATAAAAACTTAAGAAAATGGGAAACAATTCTTTAGAATAATGTATCCTCAAAGGACTTCATTTTCCTGGTCAAAAAGAACATGGAAATTGACTAGAAACTTGTTATAGGAAAAATCTGAATTTGATGAAATGAGTTATGAATTTCAATTTGTATGGTTTTATCAAGGTACAAATCATAAGTATAAATAATACTTATGTAAGTTTGGAAATGTGAATGATTATGTGATGAGAATAATGGAAAGATACCCGAGATTGTCAATGAGCATGCATTATCCACAATACATATCCATATGTATATGATTGGGTGTTCATATGATTGTGCAATTAATAATGTGTTTAAATGTGTATTATATGATGTTAATACACAAGATAGAACGTCCGCATCTAGATGCTTTCAAATCATGGAAGCTAATTCTAATTTGGAGCGTACTGTGAGTAACCTAGACAGTCTCACTCAATTAATTGTTTGTTTTATATTATGTTTGAATTATCGAATGAATGTGATTTGATTGTGCTGATTCCGGACAATGAAGGTCCGATGATTCTGATGAATGAATGTGATATTTGAAGTGCTCCTTGCATGTGAATATGACAAAATAAATGTGTTTTCTCAACTTAAATGTTGAATGCCGGACCAAGGTCCGATGACATGTGAAAGTGAATGTGTAAAGTGAAATAAAGTGACTGATTGAGCATATATGACTGATGCATTTCATTACATGAATGCATAGTAATGTAAAGACTATTGTGACTGGAGTAGCCACCGAAAAAGAGCTTAAAGCTCAGAAAGTGATTAAGAACCAAAGGCTCACTATGTAAAATGAACCTTGTATCCCTAACGGATAAGGGACAGTTATTAATGAGCCCAGTATCCACAATAGGTACGGGACCGTTATAGGCACTTGGTCACAATAATAACAATTGAAAGTGAGTCTCATGAGCATTGCATATGCATTTGATATGTATATGTAAATGATTGAAATGCACTGTTTGAATGGTTCAAATGTGAAATGTGAAATAAATAAATAAGGTGTTAATTGATGCTACATGATGAATTAATGTAGTGATGAGAGTTACGTGATACTTTATGTAAAATAAAAAGATGTGAATTACATGTTGTATGTATTTATGTGATGCATGAATTAAGTAAACTATCAATGATGGTTATCTCATCTGAGTTCGCAAAACTCACACAAAATTTGCAATATTTTCAGGCTCAGAAGTTACCCCGTTAGGCTAACGGGAGTACAGACAATGCATTTGAGTAAGAGATAGAGGTCAGGATCAGTTCGCGTCTGTATTTGTACTTTCTTATTTTTGTATCGATTTGTATATTCTGTGATTTCCGTACAATGTGTAATTGAACATTCTGTTTTTACTAATTTTTTCAAATGGGAAATGTTTGTAAATGATTTTGTGACGTAATAACTTTTGAAATTAGAAATATTTTGTAAATGAAATTGATTAAAGTGTATCAATAATTGTGATTTCGAGTTTTATGAAATAAAAGTATGGGCCCGAATTTGATTATTGATCTCCGCATACACGTGTGAAAATTTTGAAAAAAATTTATACCGAATTTCAAGTATTTGATTGTTCTAGCATGCCACCCTTGCGGGGTACGCACTCGGACATCACTCAGGATGTTAGGTACGTGTCTTGTGAGAGTGGAGTGCTACACTATTTTATTCCATTAATAAACACCCAATCAAACATGGCCTTAGGCAAAGTTAATGGATTTTAAAATTGCCAACATAAACAAGTAAATAAGAGGTAATATAGTTGCAAAGCCATTGGCTATATGATTATGAAGCAAACAGAATATAGACAACTAGCCTGTGCTTGGATGGTTATGGACTCTTTTCTGTTTGAATAGGGGCAGGGATTTAACCCTTATTTTAGACCATCCGAAGTTTCTTTTCTCCATTGTGTTTCAACAAGATGGAATCTTCCCACTAGTCAGGGCCTTCACATGTCCTTGTCGAAACCTTAAATACCAAAACTAAAGTGAAAGTGGTCGCACCACTTGCACTTCCTGTAGGTACAACTAGCACAGGGTGAAGAGGTTTTAGGCCGACTTCTAAACCTTTAAGACTGAACAACAGAAGAGAAGAGCTCGTTATCATATATACTATATAAACTCGTCGTCTGCTTTCCAAAACCTCAACTTCAAAATCCCTCCATAAATGACAAGAAGAAAAGTTCTTGCTGCGAGTTATTTTCTTCTTGTTCTTATGCTGTTCCATGAAGGTTTGTGCGTGGACGGAAGGCTTCTGCAGTCCAAGTTGTGCGTGAAATGCTCGACCAAAGATGGGAATGAATCAGAGAATGGTAAGAACAGTACTGGTACTCGTTTGAGCGGTCAAGAACAGGCAATTAGTAAGGCAGAAGACGTTGAAGATTTCCGTCCAACAGAACCAGGTCATAGTCCCGGTATTGGACACTCCATTAACAATTGAACATCTTATTTTTCTTTGTAATCATCTTCTTCTAATTGCTGTTGGGAGACTTTGCTCTTAAGAGGTAGAACAAGCTTATATCACAGTTTGAACATATAATTGCTCCTCAATATTAATTTGTCTCTCAATTTAATTTTTAAGATAAGCCTTATTGTTGTAATTAGATATTTTACCCCTTACCATAGCTGTAAAAATTAACCTTGTTGATCAAAATATTAACTAGAGTTTACCATGAATGTAATTAGTGTGGGCAAGCCTTAGAGCAACTAATAAAATTACCCTTTTATTACCAAAAAGTCATAAGTTCGAATCTCGAAAATAGCCTCTATGTAATATACAAATAGAAGATTACATATAATTGATGCCCCTCTCATAATGCCAGCAAAGTGAAGAGCCTTGCGTACCTGCAGAAGCCTTAACTATTGTTGTTGTTATTGTTATTATCACGATTATAATTAGCCACTAAAATAACTTAAAAATTGTCTTCGCTGCATTTTAGATGCAAATAGGGAGAAACAAAGTAAATGTAATTCCTATAAATCTAGCACAAATTAATGTAATAGCTAGTCACTATTCTTGAAAGGCGTTGTATCGGACCTGGAGATTGAGACTTCTTTGCCACTACGACACTTTTGATGAAGCAGCATATTCATCTTGAGTTTCTTTTCTTTCGGATAAGAAAGAGTAAATATTATGATAAAGAATATTTGAAGTCATACCAACCACCGAGGCTCATTAGTGTACATCATGATTATTGAAACAATAATTACGGACATCTCTTATTTAATATGGAAAGGAAAAATGTCAAACTATGGTAGAGAGTAAAAACTTTAATTTGGATCAACGAAAGTACAAAAGAAAATTTTCTAAATTTAGGTAAATTGGTTCCACTTTTTTTTTTTTTTGTGATAGTAAATCAAATTATAAAGAATCAAAATAAAAAAAGAACTACCTTTTATGATTTTCTAAAATTTCTTTTACTGAATTTAAATTTAATAACCAATAATTAAAAAATCTTCAACTTCATTTCCCATTGGTTACGCCCAATGCTAGCACAAAAGAAATTCATAATTAATCCTTACGGTTCAGCCGAAAGTGTCCCCTTGGAAAGGGATCATTTTTATCTTTTGATATTTCTGAAAAGTGCATGAAAGTACCAAAATTTTAGTGCTATTCAGAACAAGTTGGAAAGTGACATATTTTACATCTTAATCTACAGATGTGAAAGTGCTATTTCAACTAAGAAAAGCAAGCAATAAAGGATTGAGTGAAATTTTGGATGCGGGTGTAGATGATTAAGAAGGATATTTTGCAGATAATTAACGAGGCTTATGATTATAAGCAAAAAGGAATACAAATCATTGGGAATAACGTTTGAGAATTTATTTGATGATGGTCTGAGTAGAAGAATAGCTGCTGCTTTAATTAGCCTTCATACACAATTATTCTTGCAATTCTGTGTCCCGATTCAATATTCCAATGAAACACAAACAAAGCGACTTATGGCATTTTTTATCTTTTCCTAGATTCATCACTGGACAGTTTTCAATGTTCCATTGAAAAGAAATGCGCCCTGCGGCATCCTGTAATTTCTTGTCTACCAGTCCTTCAGGCCTCATTGTTCCATTGTCCTTGCTAGGTTTAGTACCTGTTTGATTGAGCTTTTAAAGGGTCAATAAACACTTTTTTTCACCACAAAAGCTTTTTTTTGAAAAAATGAGTATTTGACTGTAAAATAAAAAGGTGCTTTTTTAATAGATATAATTTTTTTGACAACTAAAATATAAGTTTTTAAAAAGCTCAAATTTAGAGCTTCTCAAAAAAGTACTTTTTTAGATAAATTTTTTAAATCAATTAATGAGTCTATTTTTTGGTCTCTTTTATCTTTATGTTTTACACATAATTTCCACAATACTCACAAACATATCTTCACATTTATTTTGAGATTTATATAATATTATTTGACTTTTTTATATGTTTTAATATTTATTTTTTATATTAGTTTTACTTATGTTATAATCCATACAAAAGATTCGGTTAGATATATTTTCATTTATGTTTCATATGGTTTAAAATTATATAATAATTAATATATTGTGTTTTGTATATTGTTTAATATATTTTAAATAATATTTATATGCATAAATAATTTTTATTACAAAATAAAATATATTTAGAATTAAAAATGTTTTTTATTTTTATGTTGCCAAACAGCCTATTGTATGAAGCTCTTTCAAAAACGCTCTTTTTTAAATGACAGCCAAATAATCAACTAGCTTCTTAGAAAAGTTCTTCTTAAAAAGGCTCTACTGATATAAGCTCATCTAAATAGGCACTTAATATATCACTCCATGTCTATTCTTACATAAAACATAATTAGTCTTAATTTTTTATGTTATTGTTAGGGTTGTTTTTACGTTTTATAGACTTGGGCAAAGTAAAAAAAGAACCCCAATGAATCAACAATATATAAATATGTAAATTTTAAATTTTTATTTTTATTATTAAAATGACTACCTTAAGCCTCTTATTGTTACACAATTCAAGAATCTAATAAGTTGCATTAACCCTTAACATTAAGATTAAGAGAACAACTTTAAAAAAATCAAATGAAAAAATATATATAAAAAATAAAGCTAAGAAAATTTGCCTCATCTTGCTCTTTATAAGTGTCAAGAATGAACTGAAACTTATTTTTTCTCATTTTGCTCTTTACGAGAGTCAAGAGTGAACCTTATTTTATTCTTCACGAGAGTGTGAATCTAGGGAGGTACTCTTCCTGCCTTTGCCCAAAGTTGAGCATAGTTATTCTACAAAGTAAGCATTAGAAAAATTCTTGATTGCGAGTAACTATTGAAAAATCATGTGTTGTGAGTTAATTATCTAATAAATTAATAAGTTTAATTTAAATAATTATTTAAAAATTTAAATTAACAAATTTAATGTCTCTGGCACTTAAAAATTTCAAAAATTTAACACACCAGGTGTGGGTAGTGTAGAATGACTCTTGGTTGTCTCGTTAACAAAAAGAAAAAAAAAACTAAATACCAAACTTGATTTCAAGAAGGGCCTTCATAAACTCACTAAGCCAAGAATTTAACCAAATGTAAATGCATATACGAAGCTGAAATGTTGAGGTGGAAAAGAAAAATGATGAGCCTCTTCTCGTCAGGTGACGAGAGTCGGAGTCTTGATCAGGATGTAAATGCAACATTGTGGTTAATATAATAGCAATAGCTATGCATTATATTGGATAAATCTTTAAATATATACATAAATTGTGTGTATTAATAAATTATTTAAATTGTGAACCATTTAAAATCAAGGTAACAGATCTTTAAATCAAACCCAAGTGGTCCCACTTACAGCATAGTGGTCGTTAAGTTAGTTTAAGGAAAGCAGGCATCTTGCGACACACCACAACCCATGCTCACGTTTCTTTGGATTTTCACACCAGCTAATCCTCCTTTTACTCTGAATGACTGCTGAACAGGGGACCTCGGTCGGTTTGTTGAAATGATTAATTAGTTTTTCTTTTTATGATTCGGTCTCAGCTGGGGACAAACCCTGGTGGGCTTTCTGCTATAAAAATAAAATTTTGTGCTGAATACTGATTGCATTATTAATAATCAAGTGCTCATACGTAATTAGTAATACATTAATATATACTTGTGGTCCTTTCTCGTACTTGTCTTTTTGTTTGACTCTCCGCTTTATTAGATTCCGACTATAGTTTAGTAAATAGAAGTCGAAAATGGCCTCGAGCATGCTCTAGTCAAAATTGTCAGTATGTGGAGCAATTTGGGTTTGTCTGCGTCTTGTTTTGGAGCCCTTGCTAGTGAGTTTGTTGATTGTTAGTTAAATTAAAAAGTTTTAAAATGAAAGTATACTCTCATATTATGATAGACGTTGCACTGAAAATTAAGTTAGTGCTAGTGGTCCTTTCTTAATTCATTTGTGCATTTAAGCTACAGTTTATAACAACAAGAATGATTAGAATGATCTTTGTAATGCTGAACCACTAAACCTAATAATTTAAAGAAGATATATTTTTTATTAATATATATTCTAAGTAACATTCTAAGAAGCAGACAGGGGTATCTAAGTAATCATTTGTGTACAATGTTGACTCTTTGTCCCCACAAAACTGAAAAAGATTGAAGTCCTGCAAAATTATTATATCAGTTAATCATATGGAAAATATCTTGTATGTATTATAGTAATGGTTGATATAGGCATATCTCTTTCTCCTCTTAAATGATTAGAAGGCATACCCTACGCTATGTAAGAAAAGATTTGGGTAATGTAGTGTACTATTTATTAAGCATATCTCAACGTATATAATGGGAATCTGCTACATAGCGGGATAGAAATTGCAACATAACGTACAGCATAGATTAAGGAGGAGCTAAGCTTAGATGAAGGAGGAGCTATCTCACCTAACCTTATCAAATCTCTAGCTAGTTCATAACTCATTAATAAACTCCTCATTCTAGAAGACTATAGTGAAGCATATAGATTTCAATTAGGTTTATTGGTTTTCGAATACCGACCCACAATCATGAACTTGATGCTCATATCCTTTGTTTTTCTTTTTCTTCGGTGGGGATGATGAGCATTGAGTTTTCTTGCTTGATGGTTATCTTATCTCTTGCTGTCCACGCCATTAGATACTCTTAAAGTTTGCGTTATGCTTAATCACAAGTTTTTTTTTTTAATTTAGAGATCCTTTTATCCATTCAAAATGAAATAAACGAGAAGAAAATATGCAAATTTTGTTATACTAAATTAACGTAAGCAATAGAGTTAAATGCTTAGGGATTGTTTGATTCTGTTTTTCGTTTTCTATTTTTGTTTTTATTTTTTCTTCTTGAATTTGATTTATATTT
>JAOQML010000195.1:26193047-26209186 GCA_027568935.1 Erythroxylum urbanii | reverse complement strand
GCTCCACAGACGTAGGCAAAGAGTGCCGAACTATGTTACCAAATTTTTGGTGTCATTTATTATTTAGCTTTTGATTAATTTTGTTTTTTATTTTTACCAAAAATGACCACAGTAAAATTGGAAAGTTTGCAAAACTACTTCCTACAGTTTTGCAAGCACAATAAATAGTACACGTCTTCGAGCAAGGAGTATAGAAGCTCAAAATTACTCCAACTGGCTTCACACCGCTTCGACACATCATAGATTCCTTATTAATTATAACGTTGTTCACATGTACAATGACGAGGCCCTGTCCGACCGATTCCATTTAGGAGGAGTGTACGCTTGTAACACTTCTTAGCTACATAAAAGCTCTTGTATTTCCAAATTTTAAGCCACATAATTAGAATAAATGTTACAAATCAACACTGTCCAGCATGTGATCGATTCAATGATTAATCATTTTATTTAATCGTTGACCACGTTGATCCTTTGAAGTATAGATTAGTTGCTCATGTACTGGTGTCTTGAATGCTATTAGATAATTTGTGATCTCCTTAAACGGATTTAATATTATATTAATTCTAGCTTAAGTAAATTAATTCATATTTAATATAAAAATCGCTTGATAAGATGTAGTATTCTTGTTTTTTTCATTCTAAGGGCCCAACGCACACCAGATCGGAGTGGGAACTACTTTGATATTGCAAGTCGTCCCACTTTATCCCGAACATTCCAAAGTGGTAGGGCCCACTAGACCAAAAAAGAATCACGAAAGCTGACGTGGCTTGGATCAGACGTCCAATAATTGCCTGTTTTGACACAGGTGGCAAAGCTTGGACAACAAGCCTAGGGAATCCGGGAGATTTTGATTTTTGACGCTGCCGCTAAGCTGTGAGATGGTTGGACCCAACTGACTCATTTGTTTAGTGCTAAGCCGTGACATATGATACTTTTAAATATACATTTTAAGAAAATTTATATTATTTCAATTTCGAATGTCCTGATAAAATTAATTCCTTCAATTCGATCCAACTTGAAACAAGGTTAATAATATATATTCAAGTTAATTAAATTTCGAACCTAATTTGAGTTTATGAATAATTTATACTAGGATAATATCATTTGATAATATATTTTTAATGAGTTGATTAATTAATTAAAATAATATTATTCCAGTTTTTTGTTTAATTAAAATTTACATTAATCGAATTTAACTAAATTTTGTGTTAAACCCAAATTATAAAATAGAATTGGATCTATAATTTAGGTTGAATCTGAATCATTACCATACCTAATCATATAAACAAAGAACAGAGTTAATCTCACTTTTAACTCTTTACGATATAAACATTTGCATGGACGGCGACATAGAGAATCCTTTGTTTGACTTTATTGCAGTGCCCAACTCTAGTTTCCATAATGCGCCTTGGTGTTTGCCTCTTTCCACGTCAGCTTGTTTAGCATATTTGCACCACGTCAACAGTGCCCAAGATCACCGTATAAGATTTCTGGTAACAGTAAAAATGTGTTTTTAACCTCCACATTTACGACATGATATAAAACAAACTCTAATTTATCGAAGCATTCAAATCGAACCACATAGTAATTAGAATTAAGATTTTATTTGAACTTTTATTTAGTTATTAGTGATTGAACCATCAACTAATTTATTTGCACTATGATAATTATTCCATTTTGATAATGTATAAATTTGTATTACTTACAGAGATAAAATTTTACTTAATCAAAAAACTTATATTAAGAACTAGAATTATACATTACTTTATAAATAATAAATATGAGATAAGATATGCTAGAAATATGACCCGTTCAACTTAAAATTAAATCTTATATTTATATGCAATGGGGTGATTACTCTAATGTAAGATTAAAACTCAAAACAATCTTTCTATATCTAGTAATGTTAGTTATTTAGCTAAAAGTATGAATCATTATTTATGTATTTTTGTTTTAAATGTATAATGCTCATCAATGCACATGTAAAATTTTTTTAAAATAAGATTTAAAATCTTAATTTAACTAATTTTATGAATGAATCTATTCTAATTATCATTATAAGAAACACCTTTCCATGAGACACTTAATTGTCATAATAATTTATATTTTAAAAAAAGATTAAATTAAGTAAAACAGGATGTATTGATTACACTTAATATCAAAATGAAAAAAGGAAAAGTACAAAATGAAAAACTAGGAATTTATTTTCATCAAAACTGCGGCTCGTCCGTACAAATCCCGTAACATACTATTACTGTCCGACTCGGGCCACTTACGAGTTAAGACATAGTCTCTCTCCTTGCAATAAATAATAATACAAAACGACAACCATGACATGACAAGGATTGAGGGGTATTTGGTAATTTCAACGCATCTACCAGTCTCTTTGTTTCTCTCTCCACCTCTAGTCATTAGTCACGCCTTCAGGATTCACTGGCTTTTGCTCTTTGCCTACAAAAGATTGCTTCTGCCTTTTTCTTTTTCCCTCTCCTTATCTTTCTTATGCTCAGAATCTCAGATGATACTTTTCTTTGTCCGAGATGGACTCCATTGTTTCGACGATCACTCCTCCGCAGCTCCGGCGGCGCTCCATGTACAGCCGGTAACCACCATCTGCTACTTATATAACTTGTTCGACGTTTTCAAATTCTTTCTTTTGGCACGAAAATGGATAAGATAGTTATTTTTAAACTCTGTTTTTGCTTCTGTGTTCCTTCTACGTTTTCCTCGTTCCATCTTGACATTCTTCTTCTTCTTTTTCTTCTTCTTCTTCTTCTTCTTCTTCTTCTTCTTCTGTCAGTGTTTGCTATTATTTCAAGAAGTTCGATGGCGTCTTCAATGTTTTTCAACTGGTCACTGTTTCGGTTGCTTCTTTTTTGAACATGGATTAAGAAATGGCACTTCTTGACCGTGATGAATGACAGAAGAACCATGAGCTGTTTAACGATTTCGTTTTAGTGGCTTTTTAGTTGAGACTGACAGGAAATGGATTCTAAACTCCTTGTTTTTTCTTCTTCTTTTGGGTGATATTGACTGTATTTGTGTTGAGACTGTTCCTCATAGTTTTGAGTTATGGCGTTATGGCTATTTATATGGTTATAGGGGTTTGAATAGCTTCCATATTTGTGGGAACCAAATATGATTACTTCTGCAGTCGAGGTGCGAGTGATTTTCATCAATTCTGGATGCGTAAACCATTCATACTTCGTTGTTTATGGGCTTGGTGTTAAGTCTTGGAATTGAGTTGGTGTAACAAATGAAGTATGACATTCGAAAAAAAAAAGAGACAGACTTGTATAACAATCTTGTCTTTTTCTGGGAATTGTTTCCCGTTCCTTACGTTTCATTTATTGGTGTTTTGTTTTTTCTAATGATCTTAGGCTGTAGTGTATTGTGATCGCTTTTTCTTGGTTCTGTTTCCTTTTTCATTAACTGCCTTCGTAATTTTTAGGATCACGGATTTGTTTGATTTTTCATTGAGTAGTAGTAAACGGGGATTCGGGTTGGTTTTAGTTTTTTCCCCTTAAATCTTGCTCGTGATATAGGTCCATTTGTCATAGACCTTCTGCTTCTTTTGCTGCTATACTTCCTGCTACAGTTTGTGGAGTTCAAAGTGGTGGGAGTCTTGCATTGAAGACTTTTTGGTTAGCTAGCTATATGTGACGATGCAAAATGTTCTCAGTTATGAAGTTCTTTGTTTGTTTATTCAGGGGATTGTTCCACCAAGTTAAAGCAGTCAATTTTCTTCTTCTTCTCTCTTGTACGTTATTTGCCATAGCTACAAATGAACTGGGTACACCAAACGGGATGCAGAAACCAAAGGAATTTGGGCCAGGTGATCAAGGAATGGGCTTTCAAGATGAAGATATTGTCTTTGGTGATGCAAGTTGTAGTGACATCAGAAGTCCGATTACCCATGTTAACATTGAAGCAGTTTGTGCAAATTCTGATTCATTCTGCTTTCCTTCAACATTGCCTGGTTTTTCAAACAGAGGGCAGAAGTTTGAAGATGGAGGTTTAGAAGTTTCTAGGCATCAGTATGACAGTATTAGAAAGACAAGTAACAGCAGCTGGTTATCAGATTCTGGCATTTTCGGGCTGTTAAATGGCCACACTGTTTCTTGCTTTTTGAACTTCCAAGGAGATACTGACGGGCTATTACGTATCCAGACTGATCCTATGAACCGATATGGTTATTCTTTGTTTAGACACCTCTTAAAAAACCAGAGAGAAACTCTTATACTGAAAGAAAACTTGGAGATGATGCAATCTAGTTCATTTGGTCCTTCTCCTTCACCACTTGTACAAATAATTCCCCCTGTGCTTGACTGGGGAGAGAAACATTTATACTTTCCTTCTGTAGCTTTCTTAGCTGTGGAAAATACACGTAATGACAGCATTTTACATGTCTATGAACCATTTAGTACCAATTTACAATTTTATCCTTGTAACTTTAGTGAAATTTTGCTAGGACCAGGTGAAATAGCTTCAATTTGTTTTGTATATTTACCAAGATGGCTGGGTTTGTCCTCAGCTCACTTGATCTTGCAGACAAGTGCTGGTGGCTTTCTAGTGCAGATTAAGGGTTATGCTGTTGAGTCCCCTTACCAGATTAGTCCTTTAGTGACCTCTGCTGTTCCTTCAAATGGGCAGTTGAGTAAGAATTTATCCTTATTTAATCCCTTCGATGAAGCCCTCCACGTGAAGGAAGTAAGTGCATGGATATCGTTTTCTCTAGGGAATAATTCCTACCACACTGAAGCAATCTGTAGAAGGGAAAATATTGAGAATTCAAACGAGCTTAGGTTGCTGACTATCAATGATTGGTTGGTAGTGAAGAATGGCCAAGTTGGTCCTCCGTTAGTGAGTATGAGAGCTCATGAGAATTGGGAGATTGGACCTAAAGGCACTGGAACTGTCTTAGAGATTGACTTCTCATATGTCACTAAAGGAAGACTTGTTGGTGCTTTTTGCATGCAATTGCTGAGGTCTTCTCAAGAAAAGCCTGATGAATTAATGATTCCTGTGGAGGTTGAGCTTGAAAAAAGTATGACTTATGATGGAGTAGCAGGTTCTCTTTCTATTTCTCTTGAGGCTCTGATGCCATGTAATGCCAATGGGACACCTTTTGTGGTCATCTCTCTGAGAAACAGGGAACCTCACGTGTTGAAGGTAATAGAAATTACCGAAGTCGCAGAAACGAAGGTTTTCCAGGTAAAGTATGTTGAAGGGTTGCTTCTTTTCCCAGCCAGTGTTACAAAAGTGGCCACAATCCCATGCAACCAGCTGCTAGCAGAGTTACATGATTCCCTAACTGAAATATCAAGTATCATCAAGAACTGCAAATTGGTTGTTCTGACAAATTACTCCAGCAGTGCTCAAATTAAAATCCCTTGTCAGGATCTAATACATGTCTGTTTGGGAGCTCAACAGGATTCTGCTGTCAGATATGTTCATAGACCTGAATACAGTGCTATTAGCAATAGGGGGCCAGGATCTTTGGATAACAGCATCCAAATGTCATCAACAAACAAGGTACAAATATTCCTTTGCATATTTCCAGCTTTTGCTATTCTCTATGCATTGATACCTGAATAATTTTTACAAGGATTTAACTTTTCATTAGACGGGCACATGCAATATAAGTAGTCTTTTATTTGTAGTATTAATGTCATCGCAGTTGATTTTGAGGGGCCATGACATGAATAATAATACTACTAGTCGCATAAATTGGAAATAAGCTTGGACAAACCTTGGCTTTATATTCTTAATTTCAATTGCTGTTAGATAGAAAGCATTGCACTGTGTAACGATATTCCGACTAGTGTAATAAGACAAAGTTAAATGGTAGTTCCTTTAGTGTAATAAGACAAAGTTACAAAGTTATGGGGATTTATGATGGGAACAAACTCGCAAACACAAGAACACTTTAGAGTTGATTAACACCTGAATAGAGGTTTAATGGGTAGTTAGCATCTGGCAGTTTGGCAATTATGCTCGGGGCAAGTGAGAAATGAGAAAGCTTCAAATTTAGTGTAGTTTGTTCAGCTTTAGAGCTGATGCTTCCATCTGCTATTTTGTGTTCTGTCTGAAACTTGGGTTGTCAATAACAGTTGTACGGATTTCTTTTTCTGGTCTCCTATGGGAAGAAGCTTTCTTTCCAAATTGTTTTCTTGACAACTCCTAGAAAATTGCACTTGAGGGAGGTTTTGGGGTTGGGAGTGGGGAAGTTCTGGGGACGATAAAAGAATAACTCTCAAACATTTAAAATAAGTGTATATAGTTCAAATGACATAGGATGCTGCTATCCTACGGGCTTATGACTGACGTTTCTCAGCCTAGAATGTCCGTTGTGCTGTTTAAATGTTCATTTTCATATTCTTTCTGCATTGTGACTTAGTTGCCTGCATGAATTAATACTGAAGGCACGGGAGACAGCAGAAGCGGATGAATTTATACTTGAAAGTTGGAAATCTCAAGGTACACCAAGTGGAATGTCTGTGCTTGATGATCAGGAGTTATTGTTCCCGATGGTTGAGATTGGAAGTCATGGCTCTAAGTGGATCATTGTAAAGAATCCTAGTCAAAAGCCAGTTGCAGTGCAGCTCATTCTTCATTCTGGAGAAATTATTGAGGATTGCAGGACAGATGGAATTATGCAGCCCTCTTTTCCATGTAGTTTGCTTCGCAGTGAGCTTAATGCATCAACTAGGTATGGATTCTTGATGGGAAAAGGTTCACTTACAGAAGCTACTGTTCATCCTTATGGTGAAGCAACATTGGGACCTATATTCTTTCACCCTTCAAAACGATGTGGGTGGAGAAGTTCGGCTTTGATAAGGAACAATCTTTCTGGTGTGGAATGGTTGCCTCTGCGAGGATATGGAGGGTCCCCTTCTCTACTCTTGCTCGATGGTTCTGTACCTGTTCAACGAATAGAATTAAATCTAAAATTTGCAATTCCAGATTATTTCTCTCATCTGGGTGTGCTATTTCATTTGAAAGAGGTCTCTTATGCTTGTTTTCAGCCATTGTCAAAAGAACTGCATGTCAAGAATATAGGAGATTTGCCACTTGTGGTTAGAAGAATTGAGATTTCAGAAACACGGTGTAACTTGGATGGTTTCTCTGTTCATCCTTGTATAGGTTTTTCTCTTGAGCCAAGTGAGTCAATAACGCTTTTGATTTCGTACAAGCCTGATTTTTCTTCTCCCATGGTAGAAAGAGATCTTGGATTGACCTTGAGCAGTGGATTGCTTGTAATACCCATGAAGGCAAGTCTTCCCTTTCGCGTGTACAATCTTTGTAGGAAATCAGTTTTCTGGCTATGGTTGAAGAAAATATCAGCAGCACTCGTCCTGTGCGCTTCATTTATCTTTCTGATATGCTACTTCCTATATTTCCAAGTACAGAGCTACTCCTATAAGAACACCAAATGCTCAGGTAATACAACAAGAAGTGCAGGGAAGTCTTCAGGAATGCAACAAAAACAGACAAACATTGAACTCCCTGTGTCGACCAAAATTGATAACTTGTTTAGGTCAGGCGAGGAAGATAAATCCTTGAGGCAGGAAGCTGTTTATCTTAGAGATCAAGATGGAATGGTAGAGCAGGGTATGTTCAGTCAAAATGCAAGAGCAACCGTGGGAAATCATAAGCAGATAGGGAATTTGGTGTACAAGAACAAGGATGAAACAATCTTGTCTACACCACCAAAATCTAGGACAGGTGAGAATTATGTCTCTGATGATGCTTCTCAATCTTGCAACCTTACAGTTAGGATAGGAAAAGAAAAAGGAAGGCGGCGCAGGAAGAGGAAGGCTGTCAATGCTGGTTTAACGGGACTCCTCGAAGTTTCAAGCAGTCAAAGTGGAATTTCTACACCTTCATCTCCCTTGCCCCCTGCAACATTTCTGGCTCCTAACGCTACATTGTTAGCATCTCCTGACATGGACCCGATTAAGGTCAGAAGTCCACATAGTCAAGCGATTAGTCAGCAGTGCAAGAAGGTTCAATTTTCGGAATCTGCTTCCAGGGAACTTATATCCAATTCCAGTATCTCTTTCAAGTACTGCGATAAAAGTTGCTTTTCTTCTACTGTAGATCAAGCATTGGCTCCAGGGAGAAGTTCAAGTAAACATGTCCTGCTACCTTCTGCAACATATCCTAGTGCTGGTAGGACTGCTTCAAATAAGCTTCCTTCGTCTCTGGGTACTTGCTCTACAATTGCTCCTTATTCTCGAGCGCCTGGGCCTAAAGTTTACAATCAGAGGGCGGATAATTTGGAAAGGAACGCAGGGGACAAGTATACGTACGATATCTGGGGTCACCATCTTTCTGGCCTCCATTTAATGGATAGTTCAAGAGACGTTTCAACCATGAAAACTATAACTGAAAACAATTCCAATAGCTTCTTTGTAAGCAGTCCACAAGCCCTTGTAACAAAGTCTCAACCAGAATATGCCAATTACTTTCAACCAGAGGGTTAATGGTAGTCTTCATAAATAATCATCCGGTGTTCTGTGGACTGGTTCTATTCATCACTTACTCTTATAAGTTAAAACCACAGTTAAACTGGTAAAAGAATCGGAAGAACATGATAACTCCTAAAAGCAGGCGTATGTTAAGAAAAATGTCTAATGTAGCCAGTTAATCGCTCCGCAGAGCACTAGTTCGTAGCCCATAGATTCTCTGCCTGTTCTTTTCAATTGGAAACACAGCTGTAGCGGGGGAAAACCAAGAAGCATGAGGTCCATTTGTAAGAAGCTCAATTGCTGTTATAGCAATTAATGCAAATTGGGGTTAAAATTTTCCAAATGATTGAGGTCTGGTTTCTATCGTATGTTCAACAATCCCATAATCTGCTCAACGGAAAAGGTTTTCCAGATCTGTTACGCGATAAATTTGTCAAGTAGAGAATTAGAAACTAGCGCAATAAAACTGTGACAGCTACGTTATGCTGAAGTATCTGATTACTTTCGTTATCTAGCTAAAGCTCATAGACCATCTAGTTTAGTTTTCCTTGGTTAAATAGAAAGGTACAAGCTATAACATAAAGATATTAGGCTTCTGTCCTGTATTCCAATGTGAAATCGTGGCTAGAGCTGTTAAAAAGTGGTAGATATTGAGCAAACCTGTTTCACAACTTGAACTGTTTGTATTTTGTTTACATATTTTCATCTTGTTTTAAAAACCTACTAAATTCACTTTACTTTCCTGGATACGGTCTTGAATTTCCACAGGAATCATAACTGAACTCGTGTCAATGTCAACTCTACACACACAGTCGTCAGATTGGGTGAAGCTGCTTCACTTCTGGCCTTAATATCAGCAACATGTTTTACCGATTTCTTCATGGATGTACGAGTATGGTGTTAGATAGCTGTCATTTTGGGTTCAGCATGTTAGTTTAATATTTTTTCCTATTTTTAAGCATTAATATTTTTTCCTATTTTTAAGCATTGACATCTTCAAAATTAGTTGTTTAAGTTAGAGGCTGTTTTTTAGCTGTTAGTGACAAGTATTTCTCATTCAGTTTTCCCCACTTTGTTAGTTGCTATCAGATAGGGAAGTTTGTTTTTTTTTTTTCTGTATAAATTCCGAAGTTTTCTTGAATAAAATATGTTGGCATTTTTTCAATTTACAAAAGTTCTGTTTAGCTCTTTATCATTGTGTGTTTTAACAGTGGTATCAGATCTGTATTCGATCTTACAGGACCAAAAACAAAAGCTTTTCCAACCCAAAAACTCAAATGACATCTAACAGCTAATCCTGGAACCCACCCGTCATTTTAACTGGTCAAAATTATCACATTTGGTCAGTAAAGATGCAAGCCTTTTTGGAAGCCTATGACCTCTGGGAAACAGTAACTGAAGACAAACCAATCCCTCCACTACCAACAAACCCTACCTTAACCCAAATCAAATTCAACAGTGAAGAAAGGGCAAAGAAGTCTAGAGCCAAGTCACTTATCCAAAACTCAGCAGCAGACATTGTGTTCTACAGAATCATGGCTTGTGATACTGCAAAGGAGGCTTGGGGTAGGTTAAAAGAAGAATACCAATGCAATGATAGAACACGTCAAATGCAAGCGTTAAACTTGAAAAGAGAATTTGAGTCATTGAACATGTAGGAGGATGAAACAATTAGTAAGTATGCTGATCAAATCTCTTTGATTGTTAATAATATAAGATTGCTTGGTGAACAATTTGCAGAGAAAAGAGTTGTGAAGACAGTTCTTGTGACTCTTCCTGAGATATTTGAGCCCAAATTTTCCTCTATTGAAGAGTCCAAGGACCTAAACGAAATCTCATTAAGTGAGCTTATGAGTGTTCTTCAGGCACAAGAGTAAAGGAGGACCTTATGGCAGAACAGGTTCACTGAAGGGGTTTTTTCTGTGCAAAAGCAATAACTTAGTAAAGGAAAACAACAGTAAAATCAAAAAAATAAGGGCAAGCATGATTGTGGAAATAGTAGTGAAGGTCTAAAGAAATCATTCCCTGAAATTAGCCAAAATTTGTTGAGTGTTGGACAGATGTTTGAGGAAAATTACTCACTTCATTTTAAAGATCGCAAATGCACTGTTTTTTATCCCTCTAGAGTAGAATTATTCTATATCAAGACGAATCACAGAAGTTTTATGATAAATTGGGAGAAAGTGACTGAGCAAGCTTAGACCGGTGTTACACAATCAGTTACAAACTTGTGGCACAAAAGGCTTGGTCATTTCAATTAAATAAGCATTATAGAAATGAATAAGAAGGGATTGGTGGAAAATATACTTAAAATTTCTTGTGATGCTCAAGTTTGTGAGACCTGTCAGCAAGGTTAATAAACAAGGCTGTCATTTCAAACAAAACTTCAGCTCATCCACACTGATGTTTGTGGCCCAATGAAAACAAAATACTTGAATGGTAACAATTATTTTCTTCTGTTTATTAATGACTACACCAGAATGTGTTGGGTTTATTTCATTAAACTCAAAAGTGAAGTCTTTGATGTTTTTAAACAATTTAAAGCTTTAGTAGAGAATCAATGTAATCTTAAAATTAAAGCTGTAAGATCTAACAATAGTGGAGAATATACTTCTTGTCAGTTTGTTGAATTTTGCAAGAGTGCTAGCATTAAACATCAATTGACGGTACCATACACCCCACAACAAAATGGCGTGTCAGAAAGAAAGAATAGGACGGTGATGGAGATGCACAGATGTCTTTTAATTGAAAAACAAATGCCAAATCAGTTCTGGACAGAAGCGATCAATACTTCTGTCTATTTATTGAATAGACTGCCCACAAAGACTTTGCAAGAAATGACTCCATACGAAACTTGGTATGATAGCAACCCATCAGTATACTATCTCAAAATCTTTGGATGCAAATGTTATTATCAACTGCCAGAATCCAAAAGAAGCAAGCTAGACAACAAGGCTCAAAAAGGTATTTTTATGGGCTATAGTTCATCATCCAAAGGTTATAGGAACTTTTGTTTGAAAACTGAAAAAATAATTTTGAGTAGAGATGTGAAGTTTAATGAGGCAACTACTTGGGATTTTGAAAATCAAAAGAATGCTTGTACCACTTTTTACCTAAAAGGGCAACCTCAGCTTGCAGTGGGTGAATTGGTAGATGACTTTCCAATGAGAGGTACTAGATCCTTAGAGGAAATTTATCAAAATTGTAGCTTGGCTGTTAATGAACCAACCAGCTATGCTGAAGCACAAGAATCCCAAGCATGGAGGAGAGCTATGCAAGTTGAACTTGACATGATTAATAAGAATAAAACCTGGCAACCGGTTGATAGGCCAACAAATCGCAAGGTGATTGGTGTAAAATGGCTTTTTAAAACAAAACTCAATCCTGACGGCTCAATATGTAAACATAAAGCCAGATTGTTGGTGAAAGGCTACGCATAACAATATTGTGTTGATTCTTAGGAAACATTTGCTCCAGTAGCAAGGTATGACATAATCAAACTTGTCCTTGCATTTGCAGCTCACAATTCTTGGCAGATTCATCAACTTGACGTCAAATCAACTATTTTGAATGGTCTACTCATTGAAGAGATCTATATAAAGCAGCTTGATGGTTTTTCAATTTCTGTTAAAGAGGATTAATTCTATCTCTTGAAGAAGGCCCTGTGTGGCTTGACACATGCCCCAAGGGCATGGTATGAAAGAATGGACAGTCATCTCATCTAACTTGGTTTCAGCAGAAGTCAAAGTGAAGCTACTTTGCATGTGAAAGTCACTGGTGGTGAGTCTTTAATTTTCAATTTATATTGATGACATGCTAGTGATAGGAAGCAAAATTGAACTAATCCAAAAGTTCAAAAATGAAATGGAGAAAGCCTTTGAAATGACTAATCTTGGAGTCATGAAGTACTTCCTTGGCATGGAAGTGATTCAGTCTAAGAATGGCTTTTTTATATGCCAACAGAAATATACATATGACATTCTAAGTAGGTTCAAAATGCAAGACTGTAAACCTGTGAGCACTCCAATTTCTACTGGTTTGGCAAGAATGTTGAAAAAGTTGAAGAGAGTATGTATAGAAGTTTAATTGGTAGCCTTTTATACCTCACTGCGAGCAGACCTGACATTCTGTTTGTTGTAAGTTTGCTCTCTAAGTTCATGCATTTACCTAGGGAAACTCATTTTACAACAGCAAAAAGAGTGTTAAGGTACATTAAAGGGACAAGCACATTTGGTATTTTCTTTCCAGCATCTGTAGGGGAGACCTTGAAGTTGGTTAGTTACTCTGACAGTGATTGCGGTGGCTGTGTTGAAGATGCTAAAAGCACTTTTGGATATATATTTTCTTTGGGAAGAAGTTGTTTCAGCTGGAGCTCAAGGAAGCAAGAAACTACTGCTCAATCAACATCAGAAGCAGAGTATATTGCTACTGCCTCCACTGTAAACCAGGCTATCTAGCTAAGGAAAATGTTGAAGGACTTGAGGTGTGAACAAACAGAAGCTACAAAGGTCACGTGTGACAATATTTCAGCAGTTTCAATCTCAGAAAATCCAGTGTTTCATGGTTGAACTAAGCATATCAAGATCAAGTTTCATTTTATTAGAGAAGTTCAACAATCCAATGAGTGTTGCTTGTCCATTGCTAATCAAAGAATCAGCTAGCAGACATTTTTACTAAGTCACTACCAAAGGACAGATTCATTCGAAGATTTGAGACGAAGAATTGTTGTTTATCCCCAAAATGCCAAGGAAGAGTGTTAAATAGCTGTCATTTTGGGTTCAGCATGTTAGTTTACTATTTTTTTCCTATTTTTAAGCAGTGACATCTGCAAAATTAGTTGTTTAAGTTAGTGGCTGTTTTTTAGTTGTTAATGACAAGTATTTCTTATTCAGTTTTCCCCACTTTGTTAGCTACTATCAGATAGGGAAGTTTGTTATTTTTTTCTGTATGAATTCAGAAGTTTTCTTGAATAAAATATGTTGGTATTTTTTCAATTTACAAAAGTTCTATTTAGCTCTTTATAATTGTGTGTTGTAACATAAGGGACATGGCCAGAGAAAATGCACGAAACGTGAATCTTAGGTAAGTTAACTGGAATAATTACTCCAATTCCAAAAGATTATGACCAGGTAGAATAGAAGAGTCGAATGATTGCCAAAATGTGACACGTAAATACTATTTTTTAACAGCCTAGTCAACTAAAAGGAGTTCGTGTAGATTACATGAGCATTAAGATTGCTCATCAAAACCTGTTTGCGAGTTGATTTCTCTTAGCTATATCAAGCTGTGTGCTCAGTTCTTTATTACTTTATAGTTTAAGGTCGCTGAAAATGTTCTGGTAGTTCTAATATTCCCAAGAACCTGACTGCACTGCAATGCTTGTACCAAGGTATGATTTGCCTGTCGACTCAATTTGACCATGCATCCGATCAAAAGAAATTTTTAGAATTATCAGAAACTTGGAACTTGCTCATTGTTTTCTGCAACAGACGATGCAATCTCATGTTCATTACTGGAAGTTAATATAAAAGCTGATAGGACTTTTCATAGCGACAAGACAGAGCTATAACCCTATATGTAAAATAATGACATTGACGGGAGAGAAGAGTGGCCGTTTTAGATGTTTTCAACGTGGCGGCAAATGGGCACAGATCAGAACAATGAGATTGCAGTTAATAAATCAACCAACTCAGGGACCAAAACTTTGTCTTGCATGCGCTGGCAAGACACAAACAAGACTCGACTCGTTAACTACAGAATCTGATCTTCCAATCATTAAATTGGGTTGGCTCGTCATATTGTTTCTTACTAAATAATAATTCGCAACTTAAATGTTATTTTCTATTTCAATTATGCAATCTTTAAATTTTCTAATTGAGACCTTAAAAGTTACTAATTATTCTTATTAGAATTTTTATAGCATTGAAGATGAATATATATAGATATATTCAGCTTGAATTTCATTTATGTTAAGTTTTTGTTAAGGACATTAACTTTTGAAGGCAATACATCTCTGTTCCCTTTCTAAATTGTTGGGAATATACAGCTTTTCTGATTGCACTACTTCTCTGCATAGTTATGGGTGTTGGACATGGCTTTCAAGGTCATTCTGTCGCTCATTTCTCTTTCTTTTCTCCTTTATCTTGGTTGGAGTTTGACAGAAGAGGAGATGTGTGGAAGACTGACCCAGTTTTAACTTTGTCATTTTGGACCACAACTATACAGCAAATGAAGATTGTGATTGCTCTACTGTAGGGTCCTGTTAATTTGTCATATCCTAACTAGGTATATATGATAAAGGTGGGGATGGCTATTTATTGTATAAGCTGGTCTTGAACCCTAAACAAAATAAAAACAGGGGCCTTAATGAATCGACAATATACAAATATGTAAAATTTAAAAACATATTTTTATTGCTAAAATTTAATATTGATACATATATGACAAAAGTCATCATATTCAACAAAATACTAAATAATCATAACAACAGGTAACAGTATCTTGCAAATTCAATAGTAATAAAAATAACTAAAATAGCAGCAGCAATAACAAAATAGCATTAGTAGCAACCAAACAAAAATATCATAATGCAAAACACGAAGAGAATTGTACTAACAAGTACACAGATGATCATAAAAAATAAATTTTCTGTACATTTCTAAATATAAAATCATTAATAATAGCATCAAATTCAATATTGTCCAATATATCCTTTTTGATATATAAAATAGTTAAACCATTCAACATTTCTTATGACAATGATGATCTCAAGTAAGTTTTTAATAATTTTAACTTTAAAAAACTTCTCCTAACTGATGATACAACGATAGGTACAATCAATAAAATTCCATAAGTAATTGAACCATTTAGATAACAATCTGCAACTTTTAACAAATTCAAGAATTTCAAATGATGACATTAACTCATTTGGAAAGTCATTTGCAACACTTTTAATATAGAAAATCATATAAATCAACATCCAACACATTACCATGAGAAAAAATACCAGTGCAACATTCTCTAAGTTCATTATCATCTAATAACCTCAATTTCTTTGAATCAAATATGACTTCAAAAGTACTTTCAAATGTTGTTAATTGTTTTAGTCTATTCTTCAACAAAACGATTGCCATATCCGGAAAAATTAGAAAGTAACTAACTCTAAAGAAATCCTCAACTGATTATATTTCTTTATCATTATCATTATCATTTTCATCAATTTGTCTTTTCCTAATAATACAATGTCTAGTTAAAAATGTAAGCTCTACATTCGTCTTATGTGCAAGACTTTTGATAATGTTATACTAGAGGCAATGTTTTTATATTTATCAAAATATATCATCACACCTTTTAATTGCTTTATGGTAGTGTCAATGCACATAGATTTAAACTGCAACTTTTTACTCACCATGTTAATAGTGAATAAAATATCATACCAAGTAAAAGCTCAAAACTCTTAAGTTTACTAACCAAACTTTTCTCTTCATTCTTTGACTTAATATCATCACAAGATTTAGATGAAAACAAAGAGTAAAAAACAATATCCTATATAAAGAGAAAATTTTAATATCCTATATAAAAATGAAAAAACAAAGAATAATTTATTACAATTTCTGCGAAATGAAAGAAAGATAAATTATCAAGATAAATTTGATTTGAATTGTC
>JAOQML010000195.1:26173487-26184651 GCA_027568935.1 Erythroxylum urbanii | reverse complement strand
TGAGATGTGTTGATTTACCCCACTCTTGGACCTGTTTCTCTGGTCCGACCCGTTCTCTGGAAACGGGATGTTACAGAGCATATGACTAATATGAGAACTTGGAATGAATTAAGAGTAAGATTGAGTAGAAATCAAACAGTTGATAAAGATTTGCAACAAGAAATTGCAAAGGAAAAAGAATGTTGGAGACAATTTTTGATAAGAATAGTTTCTGTTGTGAAATATCTTACTAAATATAATTTAGCTTTTCGAGGATCCAATGAGAAACTTTACTAAGATGGTAATGGTAATTTTTTAAGATTGATTGAGATGATTGCTGGATTTGATATAATAATGCAAGATCATGTTAGACATATTCAAAATCATAAAATTCATCATCATTATCTTGGTCACAAAATTCAACATAAGTTGATTTCTCTGATGGCCCATAGCATTAGAAGTCCTATCATAGGGATCATTAAAGAGGCGAAATACTTTTCTATTATTCTTGATTACACCCCAAATTTGAGACATCAATAACAAATGAGTTTGTTAGTACGATGTGTGAATACGTCAAATAAAAAAATAAAAATAGAGGAGTACTTTTTAAAGTTCTTGAAGGTAGATGACACATCTAGATTGGGACTTTTCAATAAATTATTGAATGGATTTAATTCTCTTGATCTTAATGTTTATAATGTAAGGGATCAAGGTTATGACAATGGTTCTAATATGAAGGGAAAATACCAGGGGGTTCAAAAGCAATTACTTGAAATAAATCTAAGAGCATTATTTATGCTATGTGCTTGTCATAATCTTAATCTTACTGTTAGTGATATGACACATTCTTGTGTTAAAGATGTTTCATTTTTTAGAGCTATGCCACATATATATGCATTATTTTCAAGTTCTCTTAAAAGGTGGAAAGTTTTGCTTGATAATGTTTTAGGCTTAACTGAGAAATCATTGTCTAACACTC
Source organism: Erythroxylum urbanii (assembly GCA_027568935.1). Classification (NCBI taxonomy): domain Eukaryota; kingdom Viridiplantae; phylum Streptophyta; class Magnoliopsida; order Malpighiales; family Erythroxylaceae; genus Erythroxylum; species Erythroxylum urbanii. The sequence continues at coordinate 26,183,693 of JAOQML010000195.1, read as the reverse complement.
ATTGGGAGAGTCGAATAAAAAGTGTTAAAGCTATTAGATTTCAAGCTCCTCAAATAAGATTGACTTTGATAGAATTATCTAGATCTTGTGATAATTCCAAGTCAAAAAGTGAAGCAGAAAGCTTGGTTAGTGTACTTGAGAGTTTTGAGTTTTTACTTGGTATAGTTATTTGGTATGATATTTTATTCGCTATTAACATGGTGAGTAAAAAGTTGCAATCTAAATCTATGTGCATTAATGCTACCATAAACCAATTAGAAGGTGTGATGGTATTTTTAAAGAAATATAGAGATGAAGAGTTTGGCTCTAGTATGAATATTGCCAAAAGTCTTGCACTTGAGATGAATATAAAGCCTACATTTCCAACTAGACATTTTATTATTAGGAAAAGACAATTTGATGAAATTAACCACGATGGAGAAATATAATCAGCTGAGGATTCTCGCAGAGTTAATTACTTTCTAGTTGTTGTGGATATGACAATTGCTTCATTGAAGAATATATTTGAACAATTAACGACATTTGATAATATTTTTGGATTCTTATTTGATTCAAAGAAGTTGAGGTCATTGAATGATAACGAATTAAGAGAATGTTTCATTAATTTTACAACGAATTTTTCTCATGATAATGTGTCAGATGTGGATTTATATGAATTTTTCTGAATTAAAAGTGTTGCAAATGACTTTGCCAAATGAGTTAATGTCATTAGTTGAAATTTTAGAATTTGTTAAAGTTGCAGATTGTTATCCAAATATTTCAATTGCTTATCTAATTCTATTGACTATACCTGTGACTGTAGCATCAGATGAGAGAAGTTTTTCAAAGTTAAAATTATTAAAAACCTACTTGAGGTCATCAATGTCACAAGAAAGGCTGAATGGTTTAGCTATGTTATGTATTGAGAAGGATATATTGGACAATATTGATCTTGATAATATTATTAATGATTTTGCATCTAGAAATGCACGGAGAAATTGTTTTTCATAAATCATGACCCTCTGTGTATTTGTTAGTGCAATTCTCTTATTGTTTTGTAGTTTAATATTATTGTTTGATTACTGCTATTGTAATTTTGTTAATACTGTTACTATTTTTAGTGATTTTATTGTTAATGATATTTGTAAGATATTATTAGCAGATGTTATGAACATTGAATATTTGGTTGATTATGTAGACTTATATATTGAGTCATTTATGTTTTATACAAATATGTAAACTTTAAATTTATACGTTTGTATAATGTCAATTTATTGGGGCCCTTTTTTTTAATTTTACCCAGGGCCTATAAAACAATAGGAACGACCCTGCCAAAAACCCTGTCCTGTATTGTACTTTACTAAGATTCATTAGCTGCAAGCTGATCAGAGCAACTCTAGATTCTAATTTTCGTTTACATGGAAAATAGCAAAAATCCATGTTTTCCATAATTAACTCGACTGCTTTTGTCTAAAATTTACGTTTTTCATTATGAACTTCTAAAGACAACTATCATATTATTGTCTTTCTATGTTATTTGCTTAGAATAATATTAGAAAGACTGTAATTATCACATTCAAAGGTGATATATTCTATTGGTTGTCCTTGTGCAGGTGGGTGGTGGAGGAAGATACAATTGTGAACTTCCGAACAGTGAGAATGAAGAGAAAAATGCCTATTTGGATCAAGAAAAGAGAAGACCCTTGAGCCTATTTTAGTTAATGAACATCTTAAGGATATAGTTTTGGCTAAGAGAGACTTTGTTTCACCAATACTAAACCAACAAAGGATTGAAAGCAACTGATGAAGAAAATAATAAGAGAAAGGCCACAGCACACACGTTTGGGGTCATCATCGAGCTGACATATTATGTTCTCTCACATTAGGCAATGTAAATTACAGACAATACAAGTGTATGGTTTTTATCTTTAGTGGGGAAGACGAATCAAAGTATCAATTTTTGTAACATTAATTGTTTTCTTCAATCAATTCACTTTCCTTTTCACCTTTAGAATTTTTGTAATCTACGGTGATTAAGGTAGCTGGTAGACTAGAGCCAATGATTGGAGTTGATGGGTCCCTACATGAAACACTGTGAGTTGGCTAAGAACTATTTTAAATAGCAACTTAATTATATAATTTGAATAGGAATGATTTTAAATTGAAAATTGTATTATTTTATGAGATTCCTTACTTCTCTATTCTTATTGAAACTGAGATGGAATCATTATTATGAGGGAGGAAGCATGCATGATTATATATATGTTTATTTGTGGATTTAATTAGTTGTTAATCATTATCCCTTTGTTGATATAGATTAGATTGAGTTTCTTCACTTACTAATCACTTATTTATGTCCCATGGAAGAACTACTGCAAGACTAGATAATTACTTTTCACCTATTTTGGTGAATGGAAAAAGATGATAAGAACTATGTCCGCTTCCTAACTTTTCTGAAAATGCATACCAAACGTCAATCAACAAGCATGGTTGGAATTGCAAAAAGTTATCCAATAATGATGTGGTCCACGTATCGGTAGCATCAATTTTCATTTGTTAGTTAATATTTATGCTTCATCAATGTTTAATCTTATATATGTTAAATGCATTTTTCCCAATTAGAGCAATAAAATTTTAGTTATTTTCTTGTAAATTACTCAATTGAGTTCTTTACTATTTTTTATTTCAAAATTCCTCAACAAATACAAACCTAATAGATATGTCAACATGTCACATTAATAAATAACATCACATGATATTGTGAGGTTTATTAAAATACTTGAACATGTCATATTACTATAATACTAATAATCTTTTTTTAAGTCCTTTAATTTGACTGAAAATTTAAAAAATGTTTAGAGCTTATTAATAGTTAAACTTAATTAAAAATTATCAACTTCAATTTAATTTATTATTCTTATGTTTTTTGAAATGTAATTTCTCATAAACAGTCATGTATATGTATTATTTTAATAATTTGAAGTGCTAACATCTCATTTGGATAATGATAAATTGAAATGGTAATGTGGCATGTTTATTTATTTTGGTTAACCTATAAGGTTATGGGTACGATGATTATATAGCTATCATTTAACTATTGTAATGAAATAACATGTCACTTCTCATTTTACTATCATATGGTACGTCATATTTGCATTATAAATAATGTTTGATTGAACTTTTCAAGAAGAAATGTGATTCAAATAAGAAAAATTTAAGTGTAAAAACTTGATCGAGATAACTCAATAAAAGATTAAGAATTTCCTTATCCCTTTTAAAAAATTTATTTACATTTTAATATATTAAAGGAGGTTCTAATTTATATTTTGATGATAACAAGTGTAATTACTATCATTAATTTATTTTTGATAATAAAAAATAGTGAAAAAAGACTATTATCTCTTTTAGAATCTGCCTGTATGCGTTGTGTGCATGCTCTTTGATCCATAACCTTTTCATCCTTTCTTCATGTTTACTTTCTTGCACTCCTTACCTTATTTAAGTTGCTTGCTTGTCTGCACCCCTTTTCTCATCTTATTTCTTGTTCACTTATGCCCTCTTCATATTCACTGTTCACACTTTTTTCCATTTTTTGTAATGATAGGAAATTCACTACACTTTTTTCCCCTTTTAATCATCCTCCCACTAAAATTATTTCCTCCTCCAACAACCATTCCATCCCTCCCTCGACCCCTTCTGGTGCTATAAGCACTTAGGAAAACACTCCAAAAAAAGTCAACATGTAGTCATCAGGAATACTTGGCTTTAGGTTTTAAATAATCCCAATTCAAAGTTTAGACTTAGTTGTTACCCCTAATAGGAGTACGAAACACTAGATGGTGGCACCTCCCATTGACACATTGAAAGCTAGTGTAGAAAGTTAGAAAGCTACATTTATAGGCTATTTCAAGGGCAATAACATCTCTTTTCTAGTAATGAAATCTTGGACTTACATTCATTGGAAACAACTTAGATTCAAAGTCATTCTTGTCAATAATGAAAACATATTCTTCTTTAGATTCTCTAACATTTCTTCAGGGAAGAAATTATTAGAGTAAGGACCTTGGAAAGTCCAAAACAAGCCAATCGTACTTTAGAATTGGCAACTAAGTGTCAATATTAAGGACATCAAACATTCCAGCATACCTATATGGATGTATGCTTAGAATTCCCCTTCAGTACTGGACAACATCAAGTTTAAGCAACATTGCAATTTTTATTAAGAGGTCATTATGTTTATATGAGGCAACTATAGAGACAAGCAGAATCAACAATTGCCAGAATCTGTATTGCTATAGAAGATATGAAGGATCTACTTAATAAGATCCTAATTCTTAGATTAACTGACATCTTTGAACTTGTGGACGATGTAGTCAAAGTTACATATGCTTAGAAACCATAAACAATGACTTTAAAAAATAGCTAAAAACCTATAAGAACATTCTTTAAAACTAGTTACTCATAAGAATTGCTAGAGGAAGACAATGAAACTACTCAGGTACCTATTGTGGCTAATTCCTCTAACTTAAACATTGGCACTAGTGTCATGGCTCCTAAGGTAATCCCTACTGGGAAGGTAGCTTCTTAGGTACCTTTTATGATTGATTCCTTTGAATTAAGCTTAGTAGCTAGCACTATCGAACCTAAGGAAGACAATAATGCTTTTTGGTCCTTTATGGAAATCCAAACACTTTATCAATTGTCCCTTACCTAGATGCTAATGATATAATGGATATTAATAGAAAGAATGGATCTTGAAATGAAGAGCACACTAACTTACCCATATCCTTGAAGGAAAATGAATATTTCAAATCAGTAAGTGGAAGGGGATATAATAGGAAGAAAAAAATCTTCTTCCTTTGGTCTAAATATATGACAATCATAGGATAGAGTGGTATAGGATTGAATTCCCCTTCTAAAAAGCTTATTATTAAGGATTTCATTTTGGAAAATAAGGCTTATTTATTAGGCATTTGGAATCTAAAGTCAAATGTGACAATTACAATATACTTAATTTTTTATCAAGCTGTTGGAAGCTGGTAAACAATTACAGTGCTCAAGGTAATGAAAAAATCCTAGTTCTAGTCAATGTAGATAAGATTAGAACTCTTGAGTCCCTAGTGATGGATCAACTAGTTCACCTTAAAGTCATTTACAAGGAGCCGAACCTCAATTTAAACATATATATTATTTATACACTTAACTACTCTTTCCAAAGAATTGTGCTATGGAAAAAACTTAGATAGATTTTTATAAGTGTAAGAGATCCCTAGCTTTTGATGGGGGATTTTAATACAACCATTCATCCAAATGAAGTAGAAGGCAATAACTCTCTTATATCTTTCTATGAAGACTTTAAAAATTACCCATTTAGGGGAAACTTTTTTACTTGGAGTAATAAACAAAAGGAGAACATTTTTCTTAAAAAGAAACTGGATCATAGTATCATCAATTTGGCGTGGTTTCAAGTTCTACCTCATCTTAGATCCGTCTTTCCTAATACAAGCTTCTTAGATTGTTCTCCCATCTTGGTGTAGTTTGCTAATACCATAATCTGCAGTGAAATTCCCTTTAGGTTTAACAATTTCTTAGCTAATCTTGTATGCTTTAGTGAAGTAATTTATTTTCATTAGAAAGATGAGAAAAGTAAGAGAGGATCTCAAAATATTTTACAGACAGAATGTTGTTAATACTCACCATCTAGTTCAAACTGCTAAAGCAATAAGATAAGGCTTAATTTGAGCTTTATACCTTCAATCCCTATCTTTTTAGAATAGTAAGAAGCAAGCATTGCATAATTTTATGTAAGTTATTAACTATGATTTCTCTTTGATGAAATAAAGATCAAGAATAACTTAGATGAAAAAAGGTGGCAGGGACTCTAACTTTATCTATAGAGAAATGTTCTCCATACAGTCTTTAAATAGAATATTCTCCATCTTTAACTTAGGTTCAATCTTAACAACCAAAAGTCAAATTTTCAAGGAAGTAGTGGAAAACTTTTCCAAGAACTTTATTTACTAATTAGTCATCTCTAAGGCTTATTAAAGAAATCATTCACGACCAAACTTCATCATAAGAAGCAAATCTCCTCTCCAGACTAGTGTCAGTCTAAGAAGTTATAAATGTAATAAGATCACTAAATCCTTTTAAAGCACCAGGGCTTAATGACCTAAATGTTAACTTCTTTATTAAGACATGGCCTATTACTAATCATCTAGTTATGGATGCAGCTTTGGAATTCTTCAATGAAAGGAGATTGCTAAAGGAAATTAATCACACCTTTAACAATCTCATTCCAAAAGGAAAAAAGCAGAGAAATATAAAAGATTATTACCTTATATCATGTTGCAAGTCCACTTATAAGGTGATATCTAAAGTGATCGCTGACAGATTGAAGTAAATTCTTCAAGCTCACATTGGCTATACCCAAGGTGCGTATATACCAAGTAAGTAGATTAGAGACAATATCTCCATTATTCAAGAGGTTTTCAAACATTATTCTAGAAAGGGAAGCTACAAGAATTATGCACTCAAGGTTGAATTTTGGAAAGCTTATGATACAGTTAATTAGACTTTCACTATTAATATAATACAGGCCTATAGATTTCTTGAAGTTTTTATAGCTTGGATAGAGCAATGCATTTCAACCATGTCTTTTAACATTTTGATGATTTGATAACCATCAAGCCTAATCAAGGGGGCTAAGGGAATTAGCTTAACCCCTTACCTTTTCTCTTTAGTTATGGAAGTGTTTAATAAGCTATCAGGAAAAGTTATGGAAAGGAATTCTGAGCTTAAATTTTGCTGATGATTTGTTTTTATTTTCAAAGGATGACAGGAACTTAATATCCTCCTTTATCACTGCTCTAAAGAAATACAACAAGTTATCAAGTTTGAGCATTAACAAAGATAAGAGTGCTATATGTATGTCAGTAAGTGTTATCAATCAAAGTGTTTGGTTGTCATCTCTCACTGAATTCAAATTACTTCAATTGCTATTAAATTACCTTAGTGTACCAATCTCCTTAACCAAGCTAGGATGTACTAATTTTAAGCCTCAACTCAATAAAATCATAACCAAGATTAATAACTAGAGATCTAGGGTCTTATCCTTTGTAGGTATAGCTCAATTGATTAACTCTGCCCTTAGTTCTGTTAGTGTTTATTGGGCTTATCATTTGGATATCCCTTGAGGCATCACCAAAATAATTTATAGAATCCTCAGGAGATTCTTGTGGTTAAGCTGCAAGATGAATGATTACATAGCTAAAATCAAATGGACTAATATAGCAAGGAGGTTTGGGTGTCTTTTTATCCAAAGTCACAAATTAGGTACTATTAACTAAAAGGCCTTGGAGGTTAATCAAAGATAGGCAGGCCTTACGGGTTAGGTAGGTACATGCATATTATATCAAGGATTATAGCTTCTAGAATTTTAGAATCCCCTTTATTGCTTCCTCAATCATGAACTTGCAAAAGATGATATAAGGAGTGAATGTTCTAACTAGGTTAGCAATGGTAAGCACACTTCATTTTGGCATTAAAGTTGAACTCCATATGGCTCTTTGAATAATGTTGGAGAGTTCACAACTGTTAAAAGCGTGATTCATTAAAATGCCAATATGCCTCAGGCTTTATCAATTTTTAATTTTAGCTTAAGATCCCTTCCCGTTTTAAGTGGGATGTCTTTTTCAATTAACTTCATATGATAGAGAGACACTAAGGATATAGTTTTATAGAAACTATTAGGTTTTGGTACTTATATGAATGCATCATAAAGGTTCGTGTACAAGGAAACTAATCCGCATGTAATCTTGCATAAAATGGTATGGTGCAAGGATCACTTTCTTAAAGGTGCATGCATCTTATGGTTGGTAGTTTAGCATAAGCTTCCTACCTTAGACGACTTAGGAAAATTTCTATTCATTCATAACTAGTGTATTCTCTATAAAAGGGAGCAGGAAATGTATGACCATTTTATATTTCAATGCAACAGCACCAACATAGTATAAAGGAGACTGTTAAGGCTATGGAACTTGGAAAATCCCCCTTTTTTTTAAGGCTATGTAGCTTGGAAAATAATTCTAATAACTAGAATGACATAATAGGGTGGATTAGGAAGCAATCATATAACACTAAGGGTTATAGTTGGGGTTTTTTACATTTCATTATCTCATCTTATTACATGTGCTTGCGATGAGAGCAACAAAAAGACTATTCTCCAACCATAGCCTTAATGAGGAAAAGTTCCTTAACTTATTAAGGGATAAAGTTAGGATATACCTTTGCTTATTTAGGTACAAGTATAAAATCATCTTAAACAATTGGCAAACTACATAGAATAACAGCTCTAGTTATTCAAACAGCTCTAGTTATTTAACCATATGTAATAGTTGTTGTTAAGCTTCTTGGATTAGCTAATAAGGATTTGTAATGGTTACCTAACTTAGTCCTCTGTGACCTTTGTACATTGCTCCCTTTCAATAAATAGTATATATTTTCTAGACATGTCAATGGGCCGGACCGAGCTGAGGGTCGGCTCGTGGCCGGCGGGCCACGGGGGGGGGCCTTGCCAAACCCGACCCGTCCATATTTTTTAAATTTAAAAAATACAAAACGACGCCGTTTGTCGGGCGGGCGACCGGGCCGACCATGGTCGGCCCCTGGCCCTGCCCTGGCGGACCATGATCGACCCCTGGCCCGCCCACGACTCTCTAAACTCGGGCCAAAAATAGGCTGGGCCGGGCGGGCCAGGCCAGAATTGGCATCCCTAATATTTTCATTCTTAAAAAACCATAAAAACTATCAAGAAAAAGTAAATTATGGAACTTCACGAAAAAAATGAAATCAAGTGGAGAATTAAATGAAGTGATAATTGCTAAACAGATTATATTTCTAATTTTATATTTAATGCATTTTGCGTATTTATTTAAGAGTTTCTTATTGTTTTTGATACTTGTTATGTTTTTAGGTTTTATTTGCCTTTATGGATAAAAAAAAGAACTAGGAAAAAATGGGACAAAAAAATGAAAGAATTGAAACTATTTTGGTGGTTGCCTGTGTAAGCCTAAAACAGTGGTGTGGGTGCCTGTATATCTCTCAGAGACTATGTTTTTTTGTGATTTTTTAAGATTGAAACAAGATAGAGGGACATAATCATACACAAGGTGGTGTGAGTGACCGTGTCTAATCCAAAAATCCTAAATTTGAGCTATACATGGATAAAACAAAGAGAAAAAGAGGAGGAAATGAAAAGGGGTTCGTAAGAGGCCCAAGGGGCTTGAGCAAAGACATATTAATGGCCTAATATCATAAAAAGAATGAAGGATAAGCAAGGAAACATATTTAGGGTGAATTTTCATTAATTTAAAGTGAATTTCATGAAGATTAAAAGGGATTTCATCATGGTTCTTTTAGTTTTCTATTTTTCATTTAGTCTTGATGTTATGATTATGAGATGAATTTTTGTTGGTACTTGGAATAGATGAACCCTAGGACAGACCTTGTATTGATTTTATTCTAACTTAATTCATTCTTCAATTTCATTAAAATTCAATTATATGTTCTTAATTATTCTTGAATTAATATTGCTAGTGTATTGTTTCATATAATTGAGACTAAGAAATCCTTTTGTAACACACCACTCCCGCTGGACCCAAACTCGATATCGATAGTGATATCCGCGTCCGTACCCGCGAGGGTGGTGTGCCACATCACTAAACAATCAAAAGTCGGTATAATTTTTTTTTAAACCACAAACATAAAGTATAGCAAATCGATAACTAAAACGTTCCACTTTGTTTTATAACCATTTGATACAAAACAATGAAATCAACAGAAACTTTTATTAGCCACTTGGGCCCATTTCAAATTACAAACATTTCCAATTTTTCAAAATTAATACAAACTGTAATATTCGATTTCAAATAATGCAGAATTTTGCGGAAAAATACAATTCAGTGCAAAAATAAAGAGACTCAATGCAGACGCGAACTGATCCCGATCTCTTCTTTCTCTGACTTGCATGTAATAGATATACTCCCGTTGCCTAACGGGGTATTCTTCTGAGTCCTAAAAAATAATTACAAATTTTGGGTGAGTTTTGCGAACTCAGTGAGTGACCATCATCGATGGCTTACCCAATCATATAACACAGAATTCATACATTACACAACTCACATTTCACATTTATCACAGTTTAATCATTTCTATTATGCACATGCA
>JAOQML010000195.1:26150055-26160767 GCA_027568935.1 Erythroxylum urbanii | reverse complement strand
CCACCGGAACTGGACTGTTGTTCATCGACATGTTTATCGAGAGAGCAACAAATGCGCTGACTGGCTGGCGCACTACGTTGAACTTGTAGATGTTGGGGTCACCTATTTTGACACTACACCTATAGGGTGCCACCATTTCCTCACAGAGGATAGATCAGGAATCTGTTTCCCTAGACTCATTATGTAATTTTCAGTTTTATTTTCCCTTAACAAAAAAAAACTAAAAGTGAGGAGAATTTTGGGAAGTTTTATATTTGTACGTGGCCGTCATTTTACTTTTTCTTTTTTTTATTCCCCATCACTACTTCCTACTTCACTACCCTTTTTTCTGGTTTTGTACTCACACGCCCCCACTATCTCTAAATTCCATGGTAGGTCACCACCGTTTCACGGTTGGGACCATTGCGCTATATATTCATATAAATCATGTTCTAGTTTCTAACCATTTTCTTAATTGTTCTTTTTCTTGGCTTATCAATCTTTCTGCCTTTATTTTCTCATTCACTCACTCTGATTCTATATATATGTTTCCAGGTTGTTTGAGTAATGGTATTTTCTGGTGTGACCTAGTTTCAAGCAGTCAAGAATCAGAAGCGCTTATTCTTTATTTAATGCAATAAAAATGGAGAAGAATACAACAGTGAAAAAGAAATGAAAAGAAGGGAAGAGAAGATGATGATAGAATAGGGGCAATGATTTCACATGAGACAATTTCTTAATCACAAGCTTGTGAGTCTCAAAGTTGGGTAAGTGAAGAAGACCCACTATCCCACACATGGAACTCCATATCTCTGTAGTGACATGGGAGATTTCGATTACTATGGCATTGGCATGTCAGCCCACTAACTATTTACGCAATTAAAAGTTCCATTTAAATCCTTCTCCTAAGTCATAAGGCCTATTATAGGCATGTAGCTGTCAACACAGTTTCCACCAACTTATATGTGGTCATTTGATGACAGCTCAATCAGCTTCCCACTCCAAATGGTTATTTATTAATTAGGCAGACAAGGAATGAGCTCTCCAATAACAACATATATGAAAGGCTTTTTGTGGAATATTTTAAATATTTTAGTAGAAGTTGAACCTAATAATTAGAAGGAAAAAAAAAAGGACTTCTAACTCTCTTGATCACTGAATTATAAAACTCATTAATAACTCATGTGAAGTTGGCTCGATTCATATCTGTAAAAGAGGTGTTTAACAAAATGATGGCATAATGACATAATTTTCATACCTAAAAACTAACTTTCAATAATACCGTCGAGCATTTAAGGGGGAAGTAAAAGCAATAAGGAATGCTTGTGCATCTGTCCTCTTCAATGCTCAAGTAATCTTTATTATGCTCCTAATGAAACAGCTCCATCATTTTTGCGATTCTTTTCAAAGAAAAATCCAAAACAAACCCACACAAAGTTAAGGGTTTATACCTACTACGTCTTTAGTTTAACTCTTGATGAAGAAAGTGATTGGTTTGTCAGTAAGCACTAGGTGCGAAAGAAACATACCTACTGGGAACTTGATGTTGAGTAGAGGGCTAGCGATCAATCAGCAGCGACCAATCAAATATGTGACGATTCTTTATGCGCAGAAGTATACAGGCTACGTAAGAACTTGAGAGATCTTGAGGTTCCAGATTTACATCCTCTAGAGTTCTTGAGATGGGGTCTTAAAGGCTTAAGATTAGTCCGGCTAAATTTAGATACCTAATGTTAAAAAACAAAAAAAGAATAGAAAAGCAAAGTAAAAAGCAAAAGAAAAAAGCAGAGGTCACGTGCTTTTGTTAATAGAGTATGCAAAAGTATGTTTTGGGTTTACGTGGTGCATTGATAGAAAGAAGTGTCAACCAGAAAGTGAATCTAATTTCGAATGACCTTCCCAATATGGTATTACTTGTCTAAACATATTGTTGACTTATTAACTTGCCACCAAAATTGATTCAAATTGTAAGATAAAAATATAATTTAACCTTCAAGTAAGTATAGTAAAGAAAAAGGTTAGAATTGGTACCATTTGAAATTGAGGGTGTGTTTTATACTTTTCCATGAACGAAAAATACTACATGTATTTGTAACGTCGTCTCCAAAATTAGAGTTAAATATATTAAAATATACATTTTTAAGGACACGAGAGATGATATATGATGTGATAGCAAGGAACTAAGAACTACGAGAGTTGAAATCTTGGCAAATACACTAAGTTGAAATTAAATATTTGATTTTACTCATAATTAAGTCATATAATTGCAAAGACCCATATATTTGTGCAATCAGATACATAAAATGATGAGTTCCTACTCTCTCAACAAAAACCATTGAATTAAGTAAAGCTCATTAAAGGAGAAAACAAGGTGTGACACTTGTGTGAGAAGAAAGTAACATCGCGAAGAGTATAAACAACATGGGTCCTAGAGATTGGCAAAACGTTCTTAGTTTATTCAGACGTATTAGCTTGCTTTCTTTGGACGGTAGTGTTACGAAATATGAACAATAACAGCCTTTCAAACTTAAAATTAAAAGCTGGGAATTCAAGGTTTTTGACTCTGAAAAACCGTATAAGTGATTGTTTCGTAAACTTTCTGATAAGAAATATAAATAACAGAAAAATTAAAACTACCAAATTAAGCGATATTAAGATTTGTTAATACAATTTGGCACACCTTATTTATGTCTGTGAGACTCTTACTTAGCTTAATCAATTTTACGAAAGTGCAATAAATTTACACAAGATTTCGCTTCGCCAATACTACTCAATCATTGTAACTATCTCTTAACCTTACTTCTCGTAAAAGATTTTCACACTTAATAACATGACTGATTCGTGTTAATTTTGACAGAGGATTTTTCTAAACAACTTTTAATCGAAGACAATTAAATAACCAACTCAAGTGATAAATCAACTAAGAACAGAACAATAGTACACTTGAAATAAAAGAGAAGAACAGTTCCCCAAAATAGATTTGAAAGTCGTTTATACACTAAACTGATTCACGGCAATAGCACACTCAACTATTAATCCTTGGCAGAATACTCATGCACTACATTCAATGTTCCAGCCGTGAGCCACAACGAAAAATCAGCACTCAGCCAAGACAAATAGTCAATCAATATTTATAGCAACTAATGACCCAAGTTTTTCGACGTGTACTAATCTATAGAACAACCAATCAATATACAGCTTCATGAGAGAATTTGATATTTCAAACGCATTTGTATGCTCCATAAAAAAAAAAGCACTCACATTTAACAATTTTTCACACGAAAACCTTTAATACTATTCATCCAGAATTTCAGTTGTGCACTACCAACAGAGAACATATATGGCTAAGGACAAATGCGTTATACCCATAAATCAAAATAGCCGTATGTCACCAACATAGAACACCCATAATCACTTCAACTATTTTTCACAAAAATTCAACTATTTTTCTCACAAAAAAATTGACGCACCCACCAAAGAGCACTAAAGATAGTCGTAAATTAACACAGCAAAATCCCACACCACCAAGACTAATGTCCATCCGAAAATTCTTAGCCATAATTCAGAAATTCCAGCGGTACCCTTAACACTTGCACATGGGATCACCACAATACATCTAAAGATAGACTCCAATTTAGTATATAATTCTTTCACAATTATAAAATTATCCACTATAATTTTTTGAATCTTGCCCAATTAATAAATAAAATGTAAACTAAATAAAAAGATATATACTGTATATCTTAACAGACTCCATGAACGATCGACTCGTAATTATATCTTAGCGAAGTGAGTTTCATTAAATCTTATTTATGGCTGGACTTGCAGGAGAAGGTGGCTGTACCTAAGGACTGCGGGCAATGAACTGCTTACCACGTGTGCCCACGAGACTAATTTACTTTAGTTCCTCCATTTTTTTGATCATTGGACCACTTCAAATTTGAGCGTAAGAAAGGAGGAGATTATCATGTGGTTTAGGGGGATGATATTAGAGCCTCGCCTCAAAGAAAAAGAAAACAGATGACATTTCTATCATCCTAAGCCTTCTCAATACAAGTGGTATATAAACTATATATGCAATTAAAAAGGTAACAAAAAAGGTGCAAATTTGATGACTTAAAACTGCTTTCTGATTCATCGGAAAGACATTGTTACTGTACTTCTGCAAACAATCTTATACTAATATAATTACTACCAAATTTTCACCATAATAAAAATTTTACTGAAATTTTCATTTTATTAATAATCACAACATTTAGATGCATATTAATTTTTTTTTCATGATCCCACATTATTTATATTTAGTGTTAGTACTTTCATAATATGAACTAAAATTTTAATTTACAAATTAGTCCTTTTTACTCCTACTCTAATGAGAGAAACTTTTAAACTATACGAGAAAAGAAAAGTTCAATGAGAACAAAGTAAATCTTCTGGTATTATGAAGAGTTTAGGTGATAAAAAATGTAAAAGAGAGTCAAATTTCAATAGTGGTGCTTTAATTTTAATATTTTGTTGAAAATTATTGTTAAATATAAGCTTAAAACAAAAAAAAAAGATAAGTTAAATTTAGCTTAATTTTTTAATCAATATAAGACATAATTCAGTTAACTTAACATGGAATCATCTTAGTAGATTAGAATGTGCAATTTTAATCCACCTAATTTATGAATTGAGTTCCATCCTTGGTCCCATGGTCAACTGTCCATAGTATATACCAAACCAAACCAACTATAGAAAAACACAACGTACCCGTAAATAAGGCTCCCATGTTGCCAGGTTAAGAAGGGTTTCAACGTACAAACATTTAACAATGACAGACAGATTACGATCACAAAAGTGGATGACAATATTTGAGAGACATATGCCATGAACCACGATGAAAAAGGCCAAGTGACAATGAGAAACGACCTTTTCAAGCCGCCTCTCTCTCTCTCTCCCCGCTTGCGTTGCAATTTGCATGCGCAGCATAAGTGACAGAACTAAGAAAGCAGTAGTGAAACTAAATTAAACTATTCCAACAAACAGTATTTGACGCTGTACGTAGTTTTCATTGCCTGGTTGGATTTGCTTGTCACCTTCACCTTGTTCTACTTCTATTATATTTATACTCTTAACTCTTGTCAGGTTTCTTACACCTTAATGTCTTTTTGTTTCTGGGTTGTAATTAATCTGCTGGATTAGTTTAATAAGCTTTTGTCTGTTACCGTTTTCTTGGATGGCGCTTTTAAGCTCCAATCGTTTGCCCTTTTCTATCTTCTTCTGCTATATTGCTGAGAGCTTTTGTTGCTTTCTTACACTCTGTTCGAGACTTTGCTTTTTTCCTTCTATTTCTAATGAAATAGGTTATACTATTGAACAAATGCTTAATATAATGTTCAGGCATTTCCATTTCTGGTCGTCTCTCTGCCTTAAAGTTTCCCGCTTTCTGTGAAACAGAAAATCTAAGGTATTACATTCTAATACTGGTTCCTTTTACTTTCCTTTCTGTTTTCGATTGAACTAAGAACTCAGTTGTTTAGTTACTTCTTTTTTGGTTTATCAGGTTTTGATTGATATCTGTTGGATTATTGTTTCGTTTCCAAGTTGGAAAAGATGAATACTAGAGTCCGCACTGCTCTTCAGGCAATGAAAGCTCCTTCAAACCATGACAAGGTAACTTCTTCTTCTTCTTCTTCATTCTCTCTCCTTCTCCTTCCATCTTTTCTTAGCATTTTTATTGTTACTGGCAATGATTTAGAGATGGGGTTGTTGTTTCTGTCTGGAAAATTGATGAATTTAAGATGGGATTACCAGTCTGCTTAAAGTAGAGAAAGGAGCTTAATTTGGTAACTGATTATTCTGTTTCTATTCCTAAAGATAGCATATGCACCTTTTGAAAGCTTGATTAGTTTCTTAACATGTTCTTGCAGAACGAAAAACTTGTATGAAACAGAAAAAGCATGCACTTTAGATCCCAAAATCTGCTCTTGGTTCTCGTTATCTGAAAAAAAGAATAGTTTGCCTTTTGTATTATTTTCTCTCTCTCTTTTAATAATGAGGTTCCCCTGCCTAATTTTTTTTCTGACTTATGTATTGCATCTTATATACAATTTATATAGAAGGAGAAGATGGAGAGTCCCGGAAGCAGACTGGTTGGTGCCCGGAAATCTGCAGTCAATCAGCGACGACAAAACAGGGAAAGGAAATTGGCATTACTAGAAGATGTACTTACTTTTCTCTGTAACTATCTCTTTGACTTCATCTATCACTCTTTATATTGGCAACCATTCGTGTTCTTTCCTTAATTTAACTGTTGTTGGCCGGAAATTTGCAGGTTGATAAATTGGAGAAGAAGCTTAGGTATGAAGAGAACATTCACAGAGCATTGGAGAGAGCTTTTACAAGACCTTTGGGATCATTGCCTCGCTTACCTCCTTACCTCCCTCCTTATGTTAGTAAATTCTCTATTTCAAGCTTCTTTAATATCTCTTAAGGAAAATGCAGTCTTTTTTTTTTTTTTGAGCACAAGGAAAACCAACAATGGAGTGATTGGAAGAATCAACCAGATCATTGGTTTCTGGAGTTATAATTATATTGCGGGCATAATTTTGTTTTTGCAGATGTTAGAGCTGCTTGCAGAAGTAGCTGTATTAGAAGAGGAGATTGTTAGGCTTGAAGAGCAAGTTGTGAATTTTAGACGAGGACTCTATCAAGAAGCTGTCTACACCTACTCGACTAAAAATGTTGAGAATTGTAATGAAGTTAATGATGAAACATCAACTTCAAGATTGAAACACGCACGATCAAAGTCACTCTCTCAGAGTGAGGTCAATTCAGCAGCATTTATTGCCTGGCCTCAACCTTCTCTAACCAGAACCATGTCAAGTAGAAGGTTACTCTCTTCAGACGCCACCTCTGATCGATCAGTGCAAAGTTCTAAGAGGTTCGGAAATGGGAAGCAAGTTTTGAGTAAACCAGGCCTCTTTTCATCTCTTATTAATGATGTACAAGGTAAGGAGAATAGATCAAGCACTAATTCGGTCAAGAATAAGCAATCTCCAGATCAAAAGAATATAAACACAGCAACTCCAGTGAAGAGACTATTAAAGAAGCATGAATCAGAGGAGAGTTGTTGGGAACCTTTAAAGTTACAGGTACATTGTAAAAACTGAGAACATGTCTGTGTTGTGCTGCAGGCTTTGTAATTCTTAACTTTTTGTTGCTTAGCTGGAGAGGAGACTACAAGGCCGGGAAAGAGCCCATGAACCCTCTCTATATTGTTCAGGCCTCAAAGTATCGGAGATTAGTAGTATACCAAACAAGGTGTCTGAGGATATGGTTAGGTGCTTGTCCAACATTTTCATAAGAATTAGCAAATTAAAGGACAAAGGAGGAGATTCAGCGACTTCACCAACCGAATTTTGCAATCCTTACAATATCTCTTCCGGAATCCAGAGTAAAGACATTGGTCCTTATAAAAATCTTTCTGCAATTGAATCTGGCTCAATTGATCTCAACCGTATAACAAATTCCTTGTTTCTGATCCACAGACTAAAGTAAGAAATTGATTTTATTTATTCGTTCTAGTTTCTCTGTATGCCAAAAGCAATAACATTTGTAATAACGCTGAACCAGTAATTATTTTCAGGTCCCTACTAGGGAAACTTGCGTCTGTAAGCTTGAAGGGTCTTACCCATCAGCAAAAGCTTGCTTTCTGGATAAACATTTACAACTCATGCATAATGAATGTAATGTTCCTTTCTCTATTGAATATGTTTGAGATCAAAAGTTATAAACCTTTGACTAAGAATTCAGTTATGGTTTTTTAGAAATACATCCATAGTTAAAGCCTTTTCCTTAAATCCTACTTATACAACAAATATATAAAGCTAGACTGTTAACTTTTCAGGCTATTTTGGAGCATGGCGTACCTGAAACTCCTGAAATGGTTGTAGCATTAATGCAAAAGGTAAGAAATGCCATTCTTCTGTCAGTTGTTTGTCAACAAAGAAGAAAATTATTAATCAGTAGTTTCTAATAATGTCTGTTATTTGTTGAATGCTTTCATAACCAGGAACCTCAAAAACTTGAATGACAATCTCTTTTAGGTAGTAATCAAAACTTTCAATTGCCAGGAAATATAATTTTCTTGGGAATTTTTGTTGCAAGTTCTTAGAAATTCTGTGGACATCTCGACCCATCAAATTAGAGTTCACGTGGATGAGTTGTACTAAATGCTATATGGTGTCCTGACAGTGGCCTTCTTCTACATGAGCATGCTATGAACATAAGCTTCTAACCATCAAAGGTGGATTGAAAATTTTTATGCTTCCTTCAGGCAACAATAACAGTGGGAGGACATTTACTGAATGCAGTTACAATCGAGCACTTCATCTTGAGGCTTCCTTACCACTTAAAATTCGTAAGTTGCTTTCATCTGGAAGTGGGATTCTTGATGGAATCATTTAATGGTTCTTTAGAGTAAGTACTCATTCTATTCAATATGGTAGACTTGTCCAAACGCTGCCAAAAAGGATGAATTGAAAGGGCGCAGTATTTTCGGGCTGGAGTTGTCTGAACCATTGGTTACATTTGCACTGTCCTGTGGAAGCTGGTCCTCCCCTGCTGTAAGCTTTGTGCTATTTATGTTATCAACGTCTAGACTGCAGATACTGTATTTATTATCAGGTCAAGAAAAAAAAAAGTAAATTTGATGCCTAATTTACAACCTTACAGGTAAGGATGTACACAGCTTCTCAAGTTGAAGAGGAACTAGAAGCAGCAAAAAAAGACTATTTACAAGCAGCTGTTGGGATGTCGAGAACAAACAAGTTGATAATTCCGAAGCTGTTAGATTGGTACTTGCCAGACTTTGCCAAGGACATGGAGTCATTGGTTGATTGGATCTGCCTACAGTTACCCGATAAAGTTAGAACAGAAGCAGTCAAGTGCCATCTCTCACAGTTAGTGCAAGTCATGCCTTATGATTTCAGATTCAGGTTGCTCCTGCAAAGGTGAAAAGTTTTTTTGGCTTCTTTCTCTCAATATTATTAAATGGGGTCCTCCACGCACATCTACTATGGAGATAGAGAAATGTCGATGGCAAGTGTAGACACAACAGTACATATACACGGAGTTAGTGTTATTTTCAGTAAACAAAAATTGGGTGGAGAAATGGGGTTTTTTCAATAAAACTAATCTTGGCAGATATATGTGAGGAATCGGTCGATTCGATTTTAATTTCTTGTTAAGGTTTGTCACCTTCGATCAACTCAGTCAATGCTGGGATGATTGTTTTCATTAAAGAGAATTGTAATTCCGAAAATGATGTAATATTTTCGCAAAATTTTTGGTTCAGCCACAGTTGTTTCTACCACAAGCGAAAATAAAAAATTAAATACAAAATAAACAAATCAACACTTAAAATTTAGTAACGCAGTTCAACATACTTTGCTTATATTTATAGGACTTTCGTTCTGCTTAATTATTTGTACTTGTGATATAACATAGTTTTACTTAAGGTATAACAGGGTCGACTTACCTTACATTTTACACTATCCTTCGTCATCATAACCCGTGAAAGTAAATCACATCTAATGGCATGACCACCTCGTACTAAATTCAACAGAGGATTTTCTCAATAATGTTTAATGATAACGATACGAAATAAACAACTTAAGTAATTAAACAATAACTAATATAAATAAAGACGATATTTGAGATAAAAAGCTACTTCTCTAAATATGTCGCTTTATCAGCGAAAGAATAGAAAGTTGTCCATCGAAAGATCTAATGTGAGGCTTTAATATTATCACTGAAAATCTCAAACACAACAACCATGAAACGTCTCAAATTAACAAATATTTCTTCACTGAAATGTTATACACGAAGGGCTGCAAAAACACCAAGGCTGTTGGAATTTGTTTCACATGAAAACCACTATGTCTTCGACGTACCAAAAAATCCCTCGTCATGGACAGAAAACACAACCCCATTATCCCAAAAATCACAGCCGGCGACAACCACACAAATTAACATTCCATCCCCACAAAATTATGCAAATACCATAGAAAAATCAGCTGCCAAAATTCATACAGTAGACTCTAAAGAAGCTCTCAATAATTATTCAAAAATAGAAGAATGTGTAGCTGCAGAAAAAGAAATACATTCTACAATGAAAACCAACAAGAAGGTTGTGAGACATTAATAGAAAGTTGCAGCACCAAATCAAAATCCTATATCAAAAAAATTAGCCACAAATATGATGTATGATCACCCTCATCTTTCTTTCAAGGATTAAAAAAATACGCAACTGTTGAAATCACAATCTCAACGACAAAAACCCCAACAATAGTCTTTCCAAAAAGCAAAAAAGACACAGCTGCAAAGTTGGACGATGATAACGTGAAATCAGTTGAAAAATAATATCCAAGATAGTCCTAAAATTTCAGCTTCCAAGTCACACACTACCTATTGTTAATTCACCCAAAAACAACACATTAGCCCAAAAATCACGTAAAACACGTCAAATTTGCAGCTGCAAAATAGTAAATGATATCTCCAAATCTAAAATAGGTTGTCAAGAAGAATCCAAAAATCTTATCTTATTCAAAATATGATTATTTGATTTCAATTAAATCCTATCATGATTAGGATTTTTATCCTAAATAAACTTTGGTATGGTCGAGTCGGTCGTGTTGGGCCCGAGCCCATTCGTAATGACCCACAGGCCGATCGATCCAATCTCTAAA
>JAOQML010000195.1:26127014-26142839 GCA_027568935.1 Erythroxylum urbanii | reverse complement strand
GGCTTTTAATTCCTAAAAAGTTATTTAGTTGCACAAAAATTAAGTTTTAGCCCTATTTGAAATAACTAGACAAAATAGACCTACTTCAACATAGCCTTCAATATGCAGCACGAAACCTTCTCACCTGCTCAAGTCTTTCAAAAGGTGGAACAGTGAAAAACATAACCATTTGTATAGGATGATCAGGCATTTTGCCTAAAACAATATGCCTTTCATCATCTGTGGCCCCTCTATCTCACACAATGCACTATATAATTGTTCAACTTTTTGTTGAATATACATTTCAGTGCCAATACTTTGACACAATTTGTCTCCAATCTGATCCATGGTATCACCCACCATCCTGGCTACGACAATAAGTGAATCTTCTTCTCTCGTCTCCTTTCTCCTTTTTTTTCCTCCTTTTTGAAATATTTGCAGCTTGTCTTGCAAAATTTGATGCTTGAGGTTAGATAAATGACTCATCTATATCATGGAAGCCATGCTCATATTGATCTTCACCACCTTCATTAGACCCACCTACACCTTCTTGCCTTTCCATTTCTTCAAGAATGTCTGCAGGAGTTTGTGCATCATTTCTAGTTGCACGATCTTCTCCATAGATCCCATTCAATTCATTATAGAAAGGAAAGCTCTTCCTTCGAAATTGAGCAGCATCTTTGTGACTCTAACAAGATGAAAAAAAAATCAACCATTTATATAAATGACAAGAAAGTAGTCAAAGAAAAAACTTAAAATAAGTTAAAAGTTCAATACTTACAATTAAGTAAGAATCCCATATATGATCTTCAGCAGTGACCATCTTCTTTTCGGTATCTCATCCAAATCCACTAGTATCTTTCCTCACCATGTCATAAACAATGCTCCACTCTTTCTTTAAAGTCTTAATCCTAGACTCTATGTGAAGTTTGCTTTTAAGTTTGCATAAGGAAGCTTTATTGCTACCATTCTTTCCAATTCATTGAGATACCCAGCTTTAAATCCAGTATCAGTATTGTAAGTTCCCACATTATGCAAATCAACCATGCAAGAAACAAGGACAATATCCTCATCATAGTTCCATTTTCTTTTTGTTGCTTTTGAACTTTGAACGTCAATAGTTGACGAGGAATGCATTGACATACTTATCTACCAAATTAAAGCAATATTGATAAATAAAAAATAAGCATCATGAATAAAAAAGAGCAATGGATAACAGAAACAAAATTATATAATTGTATAATTTTGGTGGGACCATAATTTCATTTTCATTACAAAATAATAATGAACATCAACATCTTTAGAGAACAATATAGTCTACATTAACAGCGTACAATATAAATAAAAAAGAGTAAAACTTAAACAATTATTTCAAACCTCCTAACACTAAAAACATAGTAGAAAAGCTTTAAAATGTTAATTCTCATTTTCCCTAGATGTTTGCCATTCGTTGAACATTTCGTGTGCCAAATCAAGTCTCCAATTTGTCCAAGCATTTGTTGTGTCTATAGAAGTTATACGCTCCTCCTCAACAACTGGATCAGTGTGAAAATAATCCCTTAAATCACTCTCAATAGGATCAAAACTCATCTCCTACCTAATAAAATTATGCAACAAACAATAAGCTATAATAATTCGATTGTGTGTCTTTATTGGGTAAAATGAAGGACTCATAAGAATAGCCCATCTAATTTTTAATAACCCAAAACACCTCTCAATTACATTACGTGCAGTCGCATGTTTGATATTAAAGAATTCCTCCGGAGTTCTTGGTTGGTAACCTTGACGCCATTCATTCAAATGGTAACTTTGACCCCTAAATGGTGTTAGGAATCCCTCATAATTTGTATAACCTACGTCGACTAGGTAATAGCAACCTATAT
Organism: Erythroxylum urbanii; assembly: GCA_027568935.1. Taxonomy (NCBI): domain Eukaryota; kingdom Viridiplantae; phylum Streptophyta; class Magnoliopsida; order Malpighiales; family Erythroxylaceae; genus Erythroxylum; species Erythroxylum urbanii. The sequence continues at coordinate 26,140,977 of JAOQML010000195.1, read as the reverse complement.
AAATAACACTACATAAGTTATTCAATTTACACTATCTTATATGCAAAATTTCAAACAACCTTCCTATATCATATAGGAAAGCTCACCATGAGGCACTTTTAGTCCATTTCTATTAGTAATAGCATCACGAAGAACTCGACCATTAGCTACTGACCTTCCCAACCAGGAAGAACATAGACAAATTGCATGTCAGGTATGCACACACCTAACATATTTGTTGCAATGTCGCCCTTACGAGTTTGAAATCTAGGCTTATCTTTTATTGGCATATTAACCCTGATATATATCCCATCTAGAGCAACTAAGCAATTCTACAATTCAAATAAAATAAAAAATAATGAGGAACCTTAATGACATTCCCAAAATTTTCTTATAAAAGTAATAGGGTAATTATCTACCTTAAACCACATCCACTGATGGTCCGAAGAGTTTCTTAGTATGGGCTCAAGTTTTCTAAACAAAAGATCTTACAAATGCATCATTGCATTTAAAACATTATGAAAACACCGACTAATTGTCTCACCTGACCTTCTAAAATTTTTCCTAATAACTCGAGTTTTGACTTGATGAGCATAATATGTAAGAAAATTGCTACTTGCTTATCAATAAGCATGTTTTTTGTTGACTTTAATCCTCCTATACTTCCTATCATTTCACATAGTTTAAAAAAAGCTTGCCTATTCATCCTAACCATTAAAATTCATGACTCATCATTCTCATACACAATTCACCTCACATAATCTCGATTTCCATAAAAATTTAGAAAATAACTTCTAACCCTTGACCTATAACTATATAAAGAAGTCTCCGATGCCAACAAAATAAATAGTGAACTAACACCATTACAAAATTGCAACCATACAGTCAAGATAGCCACAATCTTTTTTGTTCTTTCCATAATTCTATATAAACTCAAACTGAAACGAGCCATAACTGTAAAAAAATATCTAATGTATTTACATAAATTTTTTCAAACAATGTATAATGTATAAGAGAAGAACCATGAAAAAAATCAAAATAGTTGAAGACATAGAGTAGAGTAAGAGAGAAAAAAGAAGATAATATTTCCATAGTTAAAAAGAATAGATTACAGAAACTCAATTTCCCATTCTGTTTTCATTACCATATTTGTTTATTTTAAACCAAAAAATACAGTCATTCCTAAGGCAACATCCAATTAAACAAACCAAACTCAATTTCCCATTCTGTTATTGTACATCACAAATCCTTCTTAACATTAGACCATTGAATGTTATCTGTAAATATGGATGTTAAACATTCCTAGGACCTAAATATGCAAATTTTTCTAGTCCAAAATCTTTAAAATCTGAACTACTTAAATAAGCCCTTACTACTTACAACCTTCTTACTTCTTTTGGAAAGGCAATACCATATATTTATGCATAACTGCCCCCAATTTCAATGGTGGCACCATGTATAGTGCACCCTTCACTCGTCCCTCTCAAGTTGCTACTCACAAATCTCAGCTTAACCTCACCTCACAGTCTTTATTTCATCACACACAAGAGTATAAAGACAACAAGGATATCAAGATAAAGAAAGAAGAGATAGATTATGCTGTCTATTGTTACATGGATGGAGTTGGGCCTACTGAGCCAGAGGATTTTAAGGTAAAGGCAGTTGTGAAGTTGAGTTATGAGGATTACTACAATGAGGTGAGACTTTGGTATGTTATGGGAGTGCAATGGATGATTCAGATGCAGTGTGATGCTCTGGTGGAGCAGTTTAATGTGCATCCTTTGGTTCCTGGAGTGGCATCTTCTGTGTGGTTAAGGCTTGTAGTTGGGACTGGAATTTTTAAGGATAGAAGGGTTGATGATGTCTTTTTGGAATCTGAGGCTCAAAAATAGGGTAAACACTGGAACCAAAATATTTTATTTGTTTCCTTTTAAGTTGTATATTGATGTAGTAATGCTTCGTCTGTGGACTTATGATTGATTTGTGCATATACATATATGCACTGTCTAATGCGTCATAAAATTTTCTTGCTCCTACAATCTTATTATGACTATTTTACATACATGCAACTACTCATTTGGTAAAGCAATGATAGAAAATGACCAAGTATGACAGAGTGTAATATCATATTGCTAAATACTTTTTTAGCCAAGGAAGCACACATTTTTCTTCTAGCCAAGCAAGCACACATTTTCCAATTCTGTCGCATATTCACAATTCAAAAACCTAACAACAAAATCAAAAATTCAATATTGTCGCATATTCACATCTTCACAAGTCAACATTCCAAACCCTTCAAAACTCAATAACAAAATCAAAAAAGAGAAAAGAAAAGACCCAGTGTTGCCAACTGAAAGATACACTCAAAACTGAATTTTCAGTTTCTCAAAACCTAATTTTTAGTTTCCAAAATGTCAACCCCCTCACTTCACTCCACCTCTCTGCAAAAAGCTCGAAGAACACCTCTTATCAACACACACAAATTCCTTAATCTAAACACACACACACTCACACACACACATACCCAAGAATCCATATCCAGCAAAATGAAAAGACCATAACGAACACCTACCTCTTCAGTTTCATGATAAACAGATGCCAGCCTGTGAAGATCGTGCTGCGTGAGTGAGGTGCTGCATGAAGATAGGAGACGCAGTGTGATTGAGGTAAGTGAGGTCTGCGTGAGTGAGGTGAGTGAGGTTTGCGGTCAGCCTGAGTGAGGTGAGTGAGGTCTGCGTGAAAATAGAGGGGTATGGGTTGTCCAAGAGAGAGGGTTATTCCCAGTTGTGTCAAATAGGTAAAGGGGAAGGGGCCCTATCTTTGGTTATTCCTTAATGTAAGGAATATGTAATCTACTGCAATGTTATTCTGTGGATCAAAAATTAAACCAAACAAAAGAACAAATAATACGTAGGAATAGGAGGGTAATAGTACTCAACCAAATAGAATGTAAGTGTCACCAATTTTCTTTCCACTGCGTGCCTGTGTTGCCTCAAGCTCCTTTAATATATTCCTCTGCACATTCAGGTTTGATGACAGTAGTCAAAAGAACAAACTTAAAGCTAAAGAGGTTGTGTCATTTCCTGCAAGAATGAAGCTGATTACTGTGTCCAGGAGAAATTTAGTTGATCTGCCAAAGTTTCCAGTGAATCGGGAAACGAAATCCTCGTCCTTCTTATTTGTCTTTTCTTCCATTCTCAACTGTATAATCAGATCAACAAATTCAAGAACAATCCTGATCGTTCTTTTGAGCTTTCTTTTGGCTCCCAAGTTGAAAAACTTCTTGAATTTCCATGTTAATGGAAGCACACTCAATAACCTATTGGAAGACAAGATTCAGCCTTTTCAAAAGCTTTCGTGAACTCGCTACCAGCTGTTCCATCACTGCCAAGACATGCAGGGTCAACGTCTTTACATATATTATCAAACACAAACCTCTCTAACAGGTCCTGCAAATCCACCACCACCCTCATCTCCACAGCTCTTGATAGAATTGAATTCAACCTCGTTGAGATCTTTACGTTGACCATAAATAATTAAATAAGATTTTAATATTTCAAAAAAAGGGTCCCACCTTGCCATATTAGATCTGACGTGATAATGTGAAACTTGCATACGAAATGAAAAAATATATAAAAATGTCATGTTGTGCTGACTTAGCACGCAACTAATGGCGTCAATATTTAGCAATCTCTAATTTCGTTAAAATGTGGTTAAATTTTAACATTTTTTAAATATTAGAATCCTAAATGTTCTCTCTAGAATGTTAGGGTTAAATTTGTCGAATGTAAAACTTAGAGATAAAATTGACCATTTTCTCCTCTTACAATTAGTTTAGTTGTGTATTCAAATTGAGTCTTTTCAATTTCTTATTATATTTGAACTTTTTAATTTTTGAACTCTATTTACATCGTAAATAGATATTTGGCAAAGGCCTACAAAATTTGTTAAATATATGAAGGATTGATGGAAAATATAATTTATTATTTAAACTAAACAATAGTGAAATGTTAAAGTTCTTTAAACATTCTAAAATATTTGAATTTAAATTAAAATTTAGGAAATTCAGAATCTCAGAGAAAATAACTGACTCTTTCTGCTAGCTTCATTCTTCTGCTCCTCATATTCTGCCAGCTTGTATGCCTCATCCAGTGTTTGATGCATAAACATAAGAGCACAGTGGCGAATTTTGTCATTAAGACTGTTGATAAAACTGCGAACAAAATGCATTGCACTCGGGAGGGGGTTAAACTCTGCCATGCTAGCCTGTTGATAATTAAACAAATCCATGTAATTTACAATGGACCCCTTTTGTTTCAGTTGTTTAAAGGTCACAATGATATGTCCTAGGTCCTGTTTTTCATACTTGGCCAAATGGCCCTCTGTAACTCATCCCATCCTGAAAATTTGTAAACTGACACTCCACTTTTTCATCGAAGTAGAGAGTAGTTAGTTGGTTCTCTCATGTTCTAAGGTGTTATAGCATTGGAAGTGTTAGCTCAAGGCTTTTAAATTAATGATTTTGATGATAACAATCAATAATACTTAATTACATCTTAAAATTCAAATTTATTTAGCTGGACTATCTCATTTATTAAAAAAGAAAACAATATATAAAGAGGTTATATAATTTAGTTATCTGTTTAAATGAAAAACATCTAAAAATTCTTATCTTACAAGAACCAATCTAACAAACACATTCAAATCAGATACAGTTCAACAAATTTTGGGTTCCTATCATTTCTGCACGAACGAAGGATCCTGCTATTCACCTGATTCGACAGTTTGCTTCCAGACACAGTCAAAAAACTATCTAAACAACAGATATTTGAAAATTTTGTCAAAGATAGTGAGGAAGACATTTTAACATATTCAAAGTCGATCAGTTAATGATAAAATTGAAGCAACGACTAGTTAAAGGGAATTCATATTTAAAGGACAGATACTACATTCAATTTTTTTAAAAATAGATTTTAGAAATACATCAGTAACATCAATACTTATTCTCAAAAGTTACACTTTATACCCTCTGTACTTTAGAAAGTGAAAACACTCTATCGACAGAGAGATCAATATTCAATAAACTCATACTATGCAAATCCCACTTTCATTTGTTGAGAGCTTGTAGAGACTAGTTAAATACTACTAGTGTGGAAGGTTGAAGAACCTTGAAAAAGATATACTTGTGAGCTTAGAGTGGATATTTTTAGTGAAATACCCAAGTTGGATACTTAGGGACTAGACATAGGCTTGATTATAAGCTGAGTCAATATAAATTAGCTTTGTCATTCTTTCTCGTCTCTTAACTTTTAAATTTTCGCGTTATAACTACTGTTGTTTTCAAATTGTAAAAGACTCCTTTTATTTTAAATTTTAATATCCACCTATTATCTATATGAATTGATAGTAACTTGCAGAAATTTTCAAGTCACACACAATTCACCCCCTTACGTATGTTTTCTTTATCATTTAGTATCAAAGCTCGGTTTCACATTTATTGTGTTTGTAGCTACAAACAACTTGAGAAGTTTTGAAGGATAATATGTCACAAAGCCTCCTTATTTTAATGGAAACAACTATCCTATTTAAAGGAAAGAATGAAACTTTATCTCCAATCTGTGAATATTGCTGAATGCTAAAGCAAGACATCATCTGTTACATGCACTCTCTCTAAAAGAATATGAAAAGATATCCTACTGTTCTACAACAAAGAAAATGTGGGACAAGTTACCTTCGAAGGAACAAATGAGGTAAAGAAACATAGGATGAATCTTTTAGTGCATTAAGAAACTATTAGTATGGAATAAGGAGAGACCATAGACAAATTCTTTGGACGATTCAAAAACATTATCACAGGCTTGAAGAAATTGGGAAAAATATATCCCAATGAAGAGCTCATAACAAGGATTACGATCACTGCCAAAGGAATGGAGACCCAAAATAACAGCTTTAGAAACTATAAAGGATAGACAATATTTCTCTTGATTGGTTAAGAGGAAACTTGGTGATCTATGAGGTAGAGCTCAGGCAAAATGAAGGATCCTCTTATAGAATAGGAATGGCTCTAAAAGCTACTGTTTCAATGGTGATAAAAGGGACACTAAGTTGTAGATAGAAGAAGATGATGAATTCAATTTTATGGTCAGAAAATATGCATGTTTTTACAAAAAGAAGTTGATAAAGAAAAGAGAAGGAAACAAGAAATTTGGAAACAATAGGTCAAAAGGAAATAATAGTTCATATAATACTCAAATTATATGCTATCACTGTAAGAAGTCTGCACACACAAGACTAAAATGTCCCCTTTTTCTTCAAAAGGACAAAACATAAAATAGAAAACCTTGAAAGCAAGCTATGACTACAACTTGGACTGATGAAGATTTTAAAAACTTTGATGAAGAAGAGCCTGAAGAAGTAAGCAATGTTTATTTTATGGCTGATTCAAGAAAAGATGAGGTATATAGTTTTGACTCTGATATTAAATTTGATGAACTAAAAGATGCATATCATGAACTGTATGCTTAGTATAAGAAATTAATTGTGCAGTATTTCAAGAAGGTTGAGAAGTCTAAAAACAATGATGCATCTTTTGAAGATTTTGAAAATTTTGATGAAGAAAAGCCTGAAGAAGTAAGCAATGTTTTTCTTATGGCTAATTCAGGAGAAGATAAGGTATATAGTTCTGACTCTAATATCGAATTTGATGAACTAAGAGATGCATATCATAAACTGTATGCTCGGTATAAGAAATTAATTATGCAGTATTTCAAGGAGGTTGAGGAGTCTAAAAACAGTTATGCATCTTTAAAGAATAAAATTAAATCATTAGAATTAATGAATAAGAACCTGTTATCTAAGCATATGTCTATTGCTAAGATTGAAAAAGATTATAAGCAAAAGGTATCTGAAAAAGAATTTTTGAAAGAAAAAGTAACTCAATTAGAAATTTTATTACTTGAGAATGATTGTAAAGGTTCTAAAAAGGTAAAATAAAAAATAAAAAGAAAGAGTTGATGAACTAGAACTTGAAAAGAGAAATTTGCTAGAAAAATCATATCTCTAGAAAATGATCTAGCTAATTTTATTGATGGAAAGAATAATATTTATGCATTAATTAATAATAGTAAAGGTGTCTTTGATAAAGCAGTAATAGGATATGATGAAAATAATAATATTAAGTTGTATAATAACTTCTTAAAACCAATAGTAGCCATAATCAAAAAGGCAGTAAACTGTTGCATGAAAAAATTGATATTAACTCCCATTCATTTATTTTATACTACTACTTTAGCAAATATGGACATATTAGTCATTCTTATAACATACGTAGAATGAATAAATTATTTAAAATATATGTTTGGAGACCAAAAGGTTATATTACTAACTTGAAAGGACCCAGAAAAGTTTGGGTACCTAAATTAAGATAGTACATTTTGAAGATATGCTTCAAAACAGTGACAAGAGAAAATCAATGGATAGTTGACAGTGGTTGTTTAAGACATATGACAGGTGAAATATTTCACTTCAACTATATTGAAAGCAAAGATGGAGGTAATGTTGTCTTTGCAGATAAAAACAAAGCAAAGGTCACTGGAATTGGTAAAATTGATGCCTCGAACTCTACTTCTATTGATAATATTCTCTATGTTAATGGTTTGAAACATAACCTATTGAGTGTAAGTCATTTATGTGATAAGGGATATAAAATAACATTCTATGCATCTCATTATGAAAGAATAGATAATCATAATGATAAAATTATGCTTGTAGGTCCTAGAAATCAGAATATATATTGTGCTCAACTAGAAGACATGTCTTTTAAAAAAATTAAATGTTTTTTTCTAGAAAAGGACTCATTAATCTAGCATAGAAGAATTGGACATGCTAGCATGAGCATTTTATCAAAACTATCCAAAAATGAATTAGTAAGAGGTTTACCAAATTTAACCTTTGAAAATAATCAGGTTTGTGAAGTATGTTAAAAGGAAAACAAGTTAGAAGTAGCTTTCCACCCAAAAATGTAATATCTACTAACCAACTGCTCGAGCTTATAAATATGGATTTATTTGATCCTACTAGAATTCAAAGTTTTGGTGGTAAACATTATGGTTTTGATAATAGATGATTATTCTAGATTTATATTATTTCCTAGCAAATAAGGATAATGCTTTTCAAGTCTTTGAGAAGTTTTGCAGAAAAATTCAAATTGAAAAAGGATACTGCATTACTTCAATTTGAAGTGACTGTGGAGGAGAATTTGATAACAAAAAGTTTGAAGATTTATGTAATGATAATGGCATATCTCATAATTTTTCACGTCCAAGGACTCATTAGCAGAACGGAGTTGTTAAGAGAAAGAATAGGACCCTTATTGATATGGCCAGGACCATGCTATGTGAAAGTGGTCTATCTCATTACTACCGGGTAAAAACTGTGTCTACTATCTGTTACATTATGAACAGGCGTCTTATAAGGCCTATTCTCAAAAAGAACCCTTATGAGCTGTGGAAAGGAAGAAAGTCGAATGTTTCCTACTTTCAAGCTTTTGGTTACAAGTGTTTTGTGTTAAATAATGGTGAGGACAGCCTTGGCAACTTTGATTCAAGGTCTAATGATGCTATTTTTTTAGGTTACAACACCACTAACAAAGGATTTAGAGTCTATAACAAAAGAACTAAGAGGATAGAAGAATTAATATATGTTGTATTAGATGAAGCACTACCCTTAACAACAGTTACTGATTCGGATGATGAAGAGCATGTTTTGGTCCCTAAAGATACACCATAAACTTAAACTACACCAATAGTGCCTTTAGATTCACAAGATCAAGAAGCTCCTTTTGGAGTTAGGACAGAAAAAGGCTCCTTCTCCAAGTACACCTAGATAAGCACTTATGCAATAAAGGACACCAGATTTTCATAGTAGAAGGACACTAAGAGAATGGAGAGTTCTTGATACATTTAGGTATATTTTGGGAGACCTTTTATAACGTACAAGAATAAGAGCATCCTTCAAAAACAATTGAAGAGTCTCTTGCTGATAAAAGCTAGACTGCAATTATAAAGATGAACTAAATCAATTTGACAAGAACCAGGTTTGGAATCGGGTACGTTATCCACAAAACAAATCAGTCATTGGGACTTGTTGGGTATTTAGAAACAAACTTGACGAAAATGATAAGGTGGTAAGAAATAAGCTAGACTTGTAACTTAAAGTTATAAACAATAGGAAGGTATTTATTTTGATGAGACTTATACACTTATCGCTAGACTAGAATCTATCATAATTTAACTTGCTTTTGCATGCTATAGAAATTTTAAATTATTTCAAATGGATCTCAAAAGTTCTTTCTTAAATGGATATATTAATAAAGAAGTGTTTTTTAAGCAACCTCCAAGTTTTGAGAATGCAGATCATCCAAATTATGTGATGAAATTAACAAAAGCTTTATATGGCCTAAATCAGGCTTTTCGAGCATAGTAAGACAGGTTAAGTAACTTTCTGCTTGAGAATAATTTTGAAAGAGGAAAGGTAGATAAAACCCTATTTATTAAAAAAAGGAAAATTACTTGCTCATAGTTTAAATATATATTAATGACATAATATTTGGTACTACTATTCCATCTTTTTGTAAAGAATTCTCAACTTTGATGTAGGAGGAGTTTGAGACGAGTATGATGGGGGAACTATCCTTCTTCCTTGGATTGCAAATTAAGCAAATAGAAAAAGAAAATTTTGTTAGTCAAGACAAGTACACAAAATAACTTATCAATTTAAAATTGCCAAACCTATGGGAACTCCAATGTATACTAGAACTAAGCTTAATAAGGATGAAGTAGGCGAAGCTACTGATGAGACAAAATACAGAGGAATGATTGGTTCACTTCTATATCTCACAACCAGATATTATGCTTTGTGTATGTCTTTGTGCACGCTTTCAATCAAATCCTAAAGAAAGTCATCTTTAAATAGTCAAGAGAATTTTTCGCTATCTTATTAGAACCATGAACTTTAGACTATGATATCCAAAAATAGATTCATATAATATGCTTGGCTACTATGATGCAAATTATGCAGGTGATAAGATTCATAGGAAAAGCACAATTGGCTATTATCAATTCCTTGGTGGATGTTTAGTCTTTTGGTCTTGCAAGAAACAAAATTACACAACACTTTTCACAATTGAAGCAGAAATACGGTAGCCGCTAGTTGTTTCACTCAGATTTTATGGATGAAACATCAATTCCAGGATTTCTCTCTAAACTTTAGTCATATTCCTATATTATGTGATAGCACAAGTGTAATTAATTTATCTAAAAAACCTGTGCATCATTCTAGGACTAAGCATATAGAAGTTAAGCATCACTCTCTTAGAGATCATGTCTTAGATGGAACAACTAAATTATTGCATGTTAATATTGAAAATCAAGTAGCTGATATCTTTACTGAACCACTTTTAAAAGATAGATTCTATGTACTAAGGAAAGAGCTTGGAGTGCGCAGATTATAATATATCTAATTATGTTAGAAGATTTTATGTTACTCTCTTTTGTAGATATTAACAGGCTCCTTTTAGAATGTTACTTCGAAGGCTTATATCAATTCAAAAAGGGAAGAGTAACCTTGTCCAGAAGGCGTGGTTACTAAACAATGTAGTTTCAAGTTTTGAAAACACGCGCACAAAACTATCAGTTTTTTTTAGTACACGACTCACAGAAGATGGGGAAGCGATCACACTTCTAGGAACATGTGCGATCTTTCATCTTAACATGAAACCCATTCTTAGAAACCATTTGACATATCATGAAACGGTTCCTTCCTTAAACTTATCTTCGTCAGCCTTTGAAGCTCCTTCTTTCTCAATGCAATCAAACTCTTCCTTTCTTAAATCTCTCAAAACCAAAATTTCCAGCATCTTTCTTTGAAATGGCATGAACAAATTCCAAAACTTAAAAAGAAAACAAGAAAACCCACTTCTAGCCATGGCAAAACCCTACGCCATGAATAAGATTATGAAACTTTTGTTTCTGAACCTCCCATCTTACCCACACCAGAATCATCAAAAACTCATAGTAAACCCCACTGCTTCCTCTTCGTTAAAAAAGTTTCAATTTTTAGAGAAGTCCACACAGAAACAGAAGGAACCCTTACACACATATGAAAGAAAGAAGAATGTATCATCATTTTCTTCATCGGAAGAAATGACTTCGAATTCATCTACCTAACACCATAAATTAAAGACTAAATGGTGATACCTCTCAAAAGAACTGAAGTGGAGAAAGCCCTATCTCTAACAACTCAAACCCTAGTTTGTCAAAAGAAAAAGAAGAGGACTTTTCAAGTGAAAAGGAGCCTACTTGTGTAGAGAATGCTTCCAGTAAGGGGGAGTCTCCTATTGTACTATAGAAAGTAAGTACTAACTATCATTCTCCAGCTATAAGATCTTATTCTCCATTGTTCATGCCTTCACCTTCACCACCACCAATACACAACCTAACTCCAACCTCTCGAATTTCTTCACCACGACCTTCACCTACTCCCTAACCTGGTCCAACTGTTCTAAATTTGGAACGATGGATCATTTTTTTATGATGATTCTAAAGAGGAACTTGTTAGCTTGGTCAGAAAACCATGAACAAGAAGTAGTATCTCCACAATGCAGGTTGAGAAAGATCCTATGGTAGAAACAAAAAGAACTCTAACCCTAACGATGAACTGAGGCAAGCAAAAGCTTCTCGAAAAAGAAGAAGAGAAGAAATAAGGAAAGGCAAAGCGCTTATTATTGAAAAACTCGAAGAAGATCCTATTACTTAGGAGGAACCTCTCTTTAAAGAATTCCCTAAGGCTAAAAGATCCAAGAAAAAGAACATCTCTGTACAAGAGAAAGGAGAGCCTTCAACACCTCCTAAAGCCTTTCAGTTAGTGGAAGCTGAAGCAAGATATAAAATGCACTACAATAAACAAAAGGTGGTGGCTGGGCATATTTTGCCTCCCCTTTTATTCGATGATATTGGTATTATTATCTTTCCCTACTTCCTTTTAATTGGTTAGCATAATTTCCTTACCTTGAATGAAATTGTGTGTGATTAGCTGGTGAGATCTTTCTACACTCACATGAGAAATGATATTATTGATGGAAAATTGGTGATTATTTCATGGGTTCGTGAGTGTGAGATTCTGATGATAGAAGAAATATTAGGAAATGCTAGAAATAGCCCCTATTAGTCGTACTGATTTTTCCTGTCACAAGTGGGATGTTATTGACCAGGTTCAATCCATCTGTCTTCATACTAAAAACACCTAAGATGGAAGACCCTAGTGCGGATGGTTGGATCTTCTACAAAGAAGCCTTGCATTGCTTTTTACCACATCAATTTTCCCACAAAGAAGCTCTGATGAAAGAAGTATTCTCCTAAACACATATATAATCTACAATCTACTAAAATGTAATCAAATGAATCTGCCTGCTATGATTATTCGATTTATGTTACATAAAGGGAGTCATAAGAACACCAATGGGTGTTTGCCTTATGGGATACTTTTGATGAAAATACTTGCCCATTATAATTTTTCATTTGTCAATTTGGAATGGTATGAGCCTATCAAATACCATTCTTCCATTCCTTTTCAATTTGGATACAATCTAAAAGACAATATCTGGGTGGACAAGAAGATAGAACAAGTTACAAAATTCATGAGACCTTCTCAAGAGCACTAAAATCCCTTTACCTCTAAAGAGGCTAACACACCTGTGTTTTAACAACAGTTGTGGGACATCAGGTTCACTCAAGACCAAATGCATGCTACGATGACCCACATGCATGGAGAAATCAATGACTTGAAGATCCTACTTCATACCCTCATTGACACTCTCAAGGAACATTTTTCTTGAAAACAAATTTTTTATCTTGAATATTTGGTGAATTTTTAATCTTCAATATTTCAGATGGCCTGAATATTGGTATTGATGACTTTATTTGCATGTTTAGTCTTGTCTATAGTTTATGGTATTAATGACTTTGTTTGCATGTTTAGCCTTGTTTATAGTTTCTGTCTATCAGAGTTTTTGCAGTTTGACTGTGACAAGACCACTTGTAATGCAACAAATAATTTAGGGAGGTAATTAAGTTATTTGTGGTTATGGGTTAATTTGGTAAAATTTGGAATTCAAGGAATTTGAACACTGAGAATCAAAAGAGTCATAGAAGATTCTGGATGGGGGTGAGCCTGAACAGAAATAGTAGAAAGGATAAGAGAAGAGAAAAAAGATTGGAAAGGAGTTAAAGAAAAGAACTAAGTTTTCATTTACTCAATCAAAAGCATAACTCTTTACGTGCATGCTTTTACATATTTTTGTTAACAAATCCTAATATTAACATATTTCTAGTTCTTAGTAGGTTGTGCATGCTGATGAGTATGATGCCATGTGTAAACTTGTGATTGATGATATATGACCCTCATTTTATAACATAAGTCTTTAAGTTAAATGGATTGGTAAGCATAAAAACATCAATTCTTGTACGCCCAAGGACTAAGATCACAATTACATTTACAATGTTGTTGCTTCTATGATATTCTTGTTAATCTAAAAGGTAAAATTTTGTTGGTTAAAATAGAACCAAACACCTACTAGCATTCTGAACTAATGATCATTTTTTGAAATATGATTAATTAAATTGAAAAGAATGATGAAGAAATGATGAATTTCTCATGTTTATTTTGAGTGGCTATAAGGTACATATATACATGAGGACTAATCTTTACAGGTGGCTATAACAAACTTTGTAACAAACTAATGATGAAAAGAAGAATCATATACATGATTTACAGAAATGGATGAGCGAGAAAGGGGTGGACGAATGTTATGGAAGATGTCACTGTTTGTTCCTTGCTGTAGTGGGCTCTAGTGTGTCTTTGATGTACATTGTAGGCTTTGGTGGGCCTGAGGCGGTACCAACAACCCCCTCCCCACCCCCCACCCCAC
>JAOQML010000195.1:26113871-26126914 GCA_027568935.1 Erythroxylum urbanii | reverse complement strand
TTTGTATATGTGTGTGAAAGGCACTCAGTCACAACAATAAGAACGAATATGAGTCTCATGCATGTACCATGCAATTATGTGCGCAATGCTTGAACAATATGCAAGTTGAAATGAATGATATTCTGCTATACTGATCTCTGAATAAATGCTTATCTACCTGTGCATGTCCCATGCAATTACGTGTGCACTATTTGAACGTTATGCAAGCTAAACTAGCTAATCTTCTGTTATACCTTTTCTTGAATATATGCTCATCTGTTTGAATGAATAACCCTGAAATGTGTTATCTCTGTATGATCCGGTGAATCCATCAACGATGGTTCACTCACTGAGTTCGTAAAACTCACCCAAAATTTGCATTTATTTTTCAAGATCAGAAGATTACCCTGTTAGGATAACGGGAGTACACCTACAGCATACAAGTGAAGGATAGAGGTCGGGATCAGTTCGCGTCTGCATTGCATTTTTTTGAACTTGTATTGAATTGTTTAATTTGGAACTTCTTGTATACCTAACGATGTATGCTTCAGCAATGAATGAAGTGAATGTTTTATTGAGAAAATGATAAAGATGTCGACTATGTTAACTGATGCTATGTGCAAGTTAGTTTTGTTATTGTTCCAACATACCATTATCATAGGTTATGTGCCTAAAAGCTTAGGTACGTACCCTATGGTAGTGGGATGTTACACTCATACCCCATGACAGTATTTCACACTCAATAACACGACCATCTCGTGTTAACCTCAATAAAGGATTTTTACAATAACGAACGCTAATAAATATGAGAATAATAACCCAATGACTAAATCAATAGAGACATAAACAAAGGAACACTTTGGGTCAAAAGACACTCCCTTATATGTGCAGCCTCATCAACTCAAAATCATAGAAAGTCGTCCAACAAAAATTCTACTGTGAACCTTTGAAATAATCATTGAAGAATCCCACGTACAATAGCCACAAAAATCATCAAACAAATATATGTTTCATCACCGAAACATGACAAAAACACAGCTACACAATTGATGAATTTACTACCTATTTTTCCTCACAAAAATAATGTTCAAACAGTCCAAATCATTCATACACATATACAGAAAATGCAACTGCCAAGGATAGCACAAATCACCAATAAATCTTCTGATAAAACATGTTTATCTTATTTCCAACATGTTTATCTCCAAAAAATCCTATCTTATATAGGATTCTATTTGAAGTAGGATTTCATTAAATCCTATCTTATATCCCAAGTGAACTTATCACTTATGATATTACAAATATATCAAACTACAAATAATGCCTAAAATAATTAATTAGATATCTTAATAATCTCCCTTTTTTGGCATTATTTGTCACATCAAATAACTCCTTCTAAACATGATAAATGGAAACTCCCTTAAATTGAACGATCATAATATCAGTTGTCAACTATCACCAACAAAGAAAGGTCCCATATCTCCCCCTTAGGACAAGACAATGTCAAAACAAAGAATGTCATTAATGCAATCATTCTCAGAGAATAAGAAGGTATAAAAATTAGTAGGCGCAGCAGAAGAATCTTAAACACATAGTGTAGCAACAGAAGGCCGAAATAACAGTTTAGCACTAGTCAAAACACTAGCCAACATATCATTACTCATAATAAAGCCATCCACATATGACTAATTAAAGTTATAAACCCCAAAAATGCATTCAGCGAATTAGAATTGAACTTAATCAATCTCCCCCTCACATAAACCATATGAAAATGTAAATTTGTATTATCATTCAACACTCCCTTATCCAAATTACAATAAAATTCTCAAACTAACTCAGCATCAAAATGTTGTGACAATAAAGAAGCATGTAATAAATTCCTCTCAGTCAACAAGGCATCCAAATTAAATTGTTTACACTTAGTTAAATTTATAGGATGATCAAGAACAAATCCTGTTGAAGCAAGAGTATCCCATTGCTGTTGCTTGCCAAGGAGATGAAGTGGTCGACGATGATTAGTATGAAAAGCCAAGCAAGAAGAGAAAAAGGTTGTAATGAATAATATGTTGAATAGAGAAGAAAAACTGAAAAGAGAACCAACATAAATCCAAAACCAATAATCATCAATAAAGAAGCTTCTTGACTTCAACTTCACTTTTTAACAATGAGTTCATCAATCATAGGATCTAGATTATGTATACTCTATCTTTTGTCTAGAAATTCATTCATAACAATGACATTTTGTCCATAAATCATTGGAGAAATATAATAGCCCCATAAGTAAGGTGAAAGTTCCCAATGTGTATGCGATCACTTGTGTTATTCTGAAGGCAACAGTGAAACAAAAAAGGGATAGAGCCATTTGATGTATAACAAAAAAATACCACGAACTGTCTAACAAACATGTTAATAGATGGTGCAAAACTGATAGTGTAATAGGTTAAGATAATCCATATTAGTGATTCCATAATTGATATAGGATTTTAAGAAACTAGATTAGTAATCCATAAGCCATGGAGGATAAAACAAGAAGCCCTTTTGTTTATAAAAAACAGGTAGACTGAAGACTGTCATTGCAAGTTCTTCCATCCCATTAAACATCACATTAATTAAACCAAAAAACAATGCTCCAAAGAACTTTTGTCCATCTTGCACTGCTCAATTTTCATTTTTGGGCTTTGGTTCATAATCTTTGGTGCTCTATTAATCATACTACAAAAGTTTTAGAAACTAATCCCAATATTGAGAAGATAATTAAATCATTCCTACAATTTCGTACTAGTGCCATGCAAGTGACTAAAGATCTTCACACATAAAACATTCTCTGTAAATCTTATTTTATGACCAAATTTCCAGTGAAAGCATATTGCCCGAACTCATACAACCCACGATATAAAGAGAAATGAAGATAAAACTTTTAAAGACCCAAATTATAGAAAACCATAATCTTCCTAAAAGTCTCCAACTAAGCATCAACAGTTTCCTTGACATAACTCCGTAAATCAAAATCTAGAAGTATAACTCTCAAATCATCAAGCAGAGTCGTATTTTGACATCAGATTTACCTTGACATTAACTTCTTCAAACTTTTTTTATACTTACTATTTTTTTAATAAACAACGTCAATATACTTCAAAAATGTAAAGCACATAGTTCTACTGCCCCTCGAAGAAATTCAAACCTGCCCTTATTCCTCTTTACATTATCTCTGTTATCAGATGTCTGGGGTTTGCTATCAGATGTCTGGTTAATTTCTCCCTCAGAAGCAACCAACTGGCCCTCTGTCTAGTTAGTTTCTTTTTTAGTAATAACTAATTATGAATCTAGATAGTTTCTGGTATTAACTCCCTTACGTCTCTATTCTAATATGTGAGGATGATTTTGAAGGTTTTCTTTTACCACTTTATCAATCATTTGGTGCCATAGAGTCATATTATCGTATGCGACTAAATTGTAAGAAGTAATATCCTACACCATGTAGCAATTATCCGATAATCTTCTGTTGCTTAGTAAACACTCTCTTTGTTCTTTCAATGCCTTGCATCCATCACTAGTGAACTTAACTAATAGCCCATCATCACAAAGTTGGTTAATAATCACCAAGTTGAATTTTAAGCTATTCACATATAGCACATTTTTCAAGTGAGGCAATCCATTCACGCAAAGGGTTCCTCTCCCAATTACCCAGCTTTCTTTCCATCACCAAAAGTAGCATGACCATCCATACAACTTTGATAATCCATCAAGTAGCTTCTTTCACCTATCATATGTTGTGAACACCCACTATCAAAATACCATCCACTATAAGAGTTAGCGCGCATGGATTTTAGAGCCATAAGTGTTTGTAGTTGATTCTTTCTAACCCAAGTTTGCTTTGGTAACATTGGTTGCTGCCGAAAATTTTTCAACGATTACCTAGATTTTCTGTTTTGAGCCCCCTGAAACAACATTTGTAACAAAATGTAGCAATTTGGCCTATTTACACCACAAAAGTGACTATAGGCATAAGTTTTTGATTTCTCTTTGAAGTTTGTCCTTTAAAAATCTATATTCATCATTTTGCCCATTATTCAACTTAGAACATTCACCTTTATAACCAATATCTTGAAAGTCCCCTTTATTTTACCAATTTCCAGCAATTGTTCTAACTTTTCGGTACCAACATTCAACATTCTTATTTCTTTTTTGATATTGACCAATTTTAGCTTTATTTCATCAAGTTCATCTATTGTTGACAATAACTTCATCTCTAGATCTTGAATGACATCCTTCATAATTGAATTCTCCCTCTTTAGTTTCTCATTTTGCTTACACGTTTTCACTTATTTGGCATACATTACTTTATAGGCCTTGCAAATGTCTTCCTTTTTTAATTTTGAGTCACTTTCATTGCTGTCACAATCTAAATTAAAGTTTAGCATTGAAGCATCCAAATTTTCCTTGTCAGTTTCTTTAATGATTGCTACTAAGGAAGCAACTAGGTTTTTACAGTTTAAAGCAACCAACACAACATGATTACTCACAATTTCTTCTTCATTGTTGTACTCACTTTTAGATTCATTTTCACTCCAAGTGATGGTTTAAGAATTTCCTTTTCTCCTTTTAAGAGTGTTAGCACATTCCGCTTGTACATGCTTGAAACCTTGACATTCATAACATTGTATCTTTTTTGCCTTCCTTTCATCTTTTTAAATTTTTGCTTGCTACTTGAAATTATTGTTTAATAAACTCCCACCATTTGGTCTAAACTCAAGTCTATCTTTCTTCACCTTCTTTACATTATTGTTTGATGACACTGAAATTTCTACACATTTTAACTCATAATTTCTTATGTCCAAGGACTCATCAGTAGAATTGAGTTGTTGAGAGAAAGAACAGGACCCGTACAGATATGGCTAAGACCATGCTTTATGAAAGTGGTCTACCTCATGGCTATTGAGTAGAAGCTATTTCTACTACTTGTTACATTTTGAACATGTGCCTTATAAGGCCTATTCTCAAAAAGACCCCTTATAAGCTGCGGAAAGGAAGAAAACCAAATGTTTCCTACTTTCAAGCTTTTAACTACAAGTGTTTTATGTTAAATAGCGGTAACTACAAACTTGACAAATTTGATGCAAGGTCTAATGAAGCCATTTTTCTGGGATACAGTACTACTAGAAAAAGATTTAGAGTTTACAACAAAAGAACCAAAAGGATAAAATAATCAATACATGTAGTATTTGATGAAGCATTACCTTCAGTAGCAACAGTTGATTCAAATGATGAAGAGCATCCTTTACTCCCTAAAGATACACCATAAAATCAAACTACATTAGTAGTGCCTTCAGATTCACAAGATTAAAAAGCTCCTTCTGAAGTTAGGATCGAAAAGGCTCCTTCTTTAAGTACACCTCAACAAGCACGTATACAATAACGAACACTAGATATTCAAAACACAAGGACACCAAGAGAATGAAGAGATCTTGATAAACTTTAGTATATTCTAGGAGATCCTTCAGAAGGTCTAAGAACATGAGCATCCTTCAAAAACAGATATGTTGATTTTGTTTCACAACTAGAACCAAAGACTATTGAAGAGCCACTTGCTGATGAAAGTTAGATTGTAGCTATGAAAGATGAACTACACCAATTTAACAAAAACCAGGTTTGGAATCTGGTACCTTATCTACAAAACAAATCATCCATTGGAACACGTTGGGTATTTCGAAACAAACTTGATGAAAATGGTAAGGTGGTAAGAAATAAAACTAGACTTGTAGGTCAAGGCTATAACCCATAAGAAGGTATTGATTTTGATGAGACTTATGCACCTGTTAATAAACTAGAGTCTATCAGAATTTTACTTGCTTTTGCATGTTATAGAAAATTTAAATTATTCCAATAGATGTCAAAAGTACTCTTTTAAATGAATATATTAATGAAGAAGTGATTATTAAGTAACCTCCAGGTTTTGAGAATGCTGACCATCCAAATTATGTGATAAAATTATCAAAAGCCTTGTATGGTCTAAAGCAAACTCCTCTAGCATCTTATGATAAGTTAAGTAACTTTCTACATGAAAATATTTTTAAAAGAGGAAAGGTAGATAAAACTTTATTTATTAAGAAAAAGAATAATGACTTACTCATAGTTTAAATATATATTGATGGCATAATATTTGGTGCTACTAATTAATCTTTTCTATGAAGAATTCTGAACTTTATTGTAGGGGGAGTTTGGGATGAGTATGATGGGTGAGTTATCCTTCTTTCTTGGCTTGCAAATCAAGTAAACAGAAACAGAAATTTTCATTAGTCAAGACAAGTACACAAAGAAACTGATCAAGAAATATCAGTTTGAAAATGCCAAACCAATGGGAACTTCAATGCATATCAAAACTAAACTTGATAAGGATGAAGCAGAAAAGGATACTAATGAGATAAGAAACAGAGGAATGATTGGGTTACTTCTATGTCTTACAAGTTCAAGACTTGATATTATGCTCAGTTTCTATCTTTGTGCACACTTTTAGTCAAATCCTGAAGAAATCCACGTTCAAGTAGTCAAAAGGATCTTGCACTATCTCTTGGAACTATGGACTTTAGACTATGGTATCTAAAAACAAATTCATATGACATGGTTAGCTACTGGGATGCAGATTATACAGGAGATAAGGTTGACAGGAAAAGCACAGGTGGTTATTATTAATTCCTTTGTGGATGTTTAGTTTCTTGGTCATGTAAGAAATAAAATAACACAACACTTTCAAAAACTAAATCAAAATATATAGCAACTTCTAGCTGTTGCACTCATATTTTGTGGATGAAACATCAACTTTAGGATTTTTCTTTAAGCTTTAGTGATATCCCTGTATTATGTGATAGTATAAATGCAATTAATTTATCTAAAAACCATGTACATCATTCTGGGACTAGGCTTATAAAAGTTAAACATCATTTTCTTGTGCATCATGTCTTAGAAGGAATTATTAAATTATTACATGTTAATACTAAAAATCAAGTTGTTGATATTTTTACTAAACCACCTTCAGAAGATTTTTTTTTTTTACTAATGAAAAAGGTTGGTATGTACAGATTATCAGATATTTAGTTATGTTCGAAGATTTTATGCTACTTTCTTTTGCAGATATTAATAGGCTAATTTTATAGTATTACTTCGAAGGCTCTTATCAATTCAAAAAGGGAAGAGTAACCTTGTCCAGAAGGTGCAGTTGCTAAATAATGTAGTTTCATGTTTTCAAAACACGCACGTAGTACTGTCAGTTTTCAGTACACGACTGATAGAAGATATGGGAAGCAATCACACTTATGGGAACGTGTGAGATCTTTCATCTTCACACGAAATCACTCTTAGAAAACTTTTGGCATATCTCAAAACGGTTCCTTCCTTCAACTTATCTTCATTGTCCCTTGAAACTCCTTCCCTCTCACTGCAATCAAACTTTTCCTTTCTTAAATCTCTCAAAACAAAAATTTCTAGCATCTTTCTTTGAAATGGCATGAACGAAGTCCAAAGCTCAGAAGAACCCAAACAAACCCACTTCGAGCTATGGAAAAACATTACACCATAAACAAGAGCTTGAATCTTTTGTTCCTGAATCTTTCATGTCACCCACACCAAAATCACCAAAAACTTATGTTGAACCTTTTGCTTCCTTTTGATAAAAAGGTACTAATTTTTAAGGAAATCGACACAAAAAAAGCCTTACATATTTATGAAAGAAAGAAGAAGAATGTGCCACCATTGTCATCATTGGAAGAGACAATTTTTGATTCATCTACCCAACTCTATGAATTAAAGACTAAACAGAGATATGACTCTCTGACAACTCAAGCCTTAGTTTGTCAGAAGAAGAAGAAGAGGTCTCTTTAAGTAAAGAGGAGCCTACTAGAGTAGAGAAAGCTTCTAGTAAGGGAAAGTTGCCTATCTTACCGAGAAAGTAAGTACCCTCTCTTATTCTCCAAGTACAAGATCTTATTCTCCATTGTTCACGCCTTCAACTTCACCACCATTGATACACAAACTGACTCCAACTCCTTAAATTTCTTCACCACGACCATCATCAACTCCTCAACCTAGTCTAATCATTCCAAATTTTTCAAAAAAATAATGGATTATCTCTGATGATGATTTTAAAGAGAAAACTGTTCATTTGGTCAGAAGATCACGAACTAAAACTAGTATCTCCAAAAAGCAGGCTAAGAAAAAGTGGCTAAGAAATAGCCTTTACTTGAAAAAGAAAAGAACTTTAACTCTGATGATGAACTGAGGCAAGCAGAAGCGTCTCGAAAAAAAAAGAGAAGAAATAAGAAGAGTTAAGGCACCTATTATTGAAGAGCCCAAAGAGGTTCCTATTATATAGGAGGAATCTCTCTTCGAAGAAATCCCCGAGGCACCTACAAAAAGATCCAAGAAAAAGAACATCTTTGTCTAAAAGAAAAGAGAGCCCTTAGCACCTCCTAAAACCTTTCAATCACTGGAAGGTGAAGCAAGATATAAAATGCACTACAAGAAATGAAAGGTGGTTGCTAGGCATATTCTGCCTCCTCTTTTATTCGATAATATTGGTATTGCCATCTTTCCCCACTTTGTTTCAGTAGGCTAACATAATTTCCTTAACTTGAATGAAAATGTGTGTAATGAGCTGGTAAGATCTTTCTACATTCACATGAGAAAAGATATTATTGATGGAAAAATTTATGAGTGTGAGATTCTGATGACAAAAGAGATATTAGGAAATTTGCTCAAGATAGTCCCTATTGGCTACACTAATTTTCCCTGTCTCAAATGAGATGTTGCTGATCAAGACCTAGCAGAAGTTGTTTGATCCATCAATCTATATACTAAAAACACCCAAGATGGAAGACCCTGGTGTAGGCAGTTGGATCTTCTACAAAGATGCCTTACATCGCTTTCTGCCATATTAATTTTCCTACGAAGCATCTCTATTAAAAGATGCAGTCTCTTAGACACCTATGTTATCTACATTCTACTTAAAGGTAGTGGAATGAATCTACCTGCTATGATTATTCAATTTATGTTAGATAAAAGGAGTCATAAGAACACCAATGGGAGTTTGCCTTATGGGATGCTTTTGACGAAAATACTTGTCAATTATAGTGTTTCATTTGACAATTTGGAATGGTATGAGCCTACCAAATACCATTGTTCCATTCCCTTTCAATTTGGATACAAGCTTAAAAACAATTTATGGGTGGACACGAAGACATAACAGGTTGTAGAGGTCATGGGACCTTACTAAGAGCGTTATAATCCCATTACCTCTGAAGATGCTAATATATTTGTGTTTCAACAATAGCTGAGGGACATCAAGGTCACTCAAGACCAAATGCATGCTATGATGACCCACATGCAAGGACAAATCAATGACATGAATATCCTACTTCATACCCTCGTTAAAACTCTCAAGGAATCTTTTCCTTAAAAATCATTTTTCTATCTTGATTATTTAGTGAATTTTTAATCTTGAATATTTTGTGATGGCCTGAATATTTATATTGATGACTTTGTTTGCATGTTTAGTCTTGTTTGTAGTTTATGGTGACTAATTTTTACCTTTAAATATTTGAGCTACACTTTCTCTTTTATGATTACATGGTTTGGTCTGTCTCTTTTACTTGATCTAATTTCTTTCCAATCTTTTTTATAATGACAAAGGGGGAGAGTAGAGGGGAGATGAAAGATGATATATTTTGCTAATTTTGAAATGCTTTTATGTTTTTAAATATGATATTCACATGTTTAACTATATGCTTGCATCTAAGTTTCTTAATGGTAGTAGAGGTTCCTTCTAATCATGGTTGTAAGTAAGGACATATAAAAATTAAAGGTACTTTTCCAAATCCTTCACGGTTACTCGAATCTTTTGAAAATATATTTGTTATTGTTTGTCATCATAAAAAAGGAGGCGATTGTTAGCTCAAGGCTTTTATTTTAATGATTTTGATGATAGCAATCAACAATATAATATTTCAAAAATTCAGCTTTATTTAACTAGATTATCTCATTTATTCGAAAAGATAACAATATAAAAAGAGGTTATATAATTTAGTTATCTTTTTTAAATGAAAGGATAAACATTTAATAATTTCTATTTTGCAGGAACCATCTTAACAATCTTATTTAAAAAATAAAAAATGATTCCACAAAATTTGGAATGGATAGTCCCTATCATCTTTGTACGGATGAAGGAACTTGCTATTCTCCTAATCTGACAGTTGGCTTCGAGGCACAATCAAAAGATTATCCAAACAACCAGATATTTAAAGATATTGTCAAAGATAGTGAGGAAGATGTTTTAACATATTCAAAGTTGATTTATTCAATTAGTCCATGATAAATTTGAAGCAACGACTAGTAAAAGGGAATTTCTATTTAAGGGAGAGCTACTACATTCAATTATCCACTATATTTTTGAAAATACACCAGTAGCATCAATACTCTCGAAATTCATACCATCTGTGCTTTAAAAAGTGAAAACACTCTATTGATAAAGATCATTATCATTGAAGCTCATAATAAGCAAATCTCACTTTCATTTCTTGAGAGCTTGTAGAGGCTGTTCAAATACTACTAGTGTGAAAGGATGAAGAACCTTATAAAAGATGTACTTGTGAGCTTAGAGAGGCTAGTCAAATTACTACTTGGAGATTTTTAGTAAAATACTCAAGTTGGATACTTGGGGACTGGACATAAACTTAGTTATAAGTCGAACTACTATAAATTGGCTGTGTCATTCATTCTCTTCCTTAACTTTTAAATTTCCATGTTATAGCTATTGTTGTTTCCAAATTGCAAGAGGCTCCTTTTATTTTAAATTTTAACCGATACCTATCGTTTATGTGAATTGATAGTAACTTACGAAAACTGTGAATAAATTTGTGGAAATTTGGTCGTGTTATTCAAGGCTTTTAAATTACTGTCTGCAATACTACAATTCCTACATCATATGTAGTCATATTTAGCTGCGATATAATCCCCATTTTATTATTTAAAACTTTGTATTTATCATATAAAAATCTAAAGTTTGTTGACAAAATGATGAACTAAGAACACCGTTATAGACTAAAAGTAAACAAGTTTTGAAAGTAGGTTTAAGTTGTATAATTTCAAGATGTGATCACTTGGATTAGATTTGTTGAATGAATTTGAATAATTTTTTGTTGTTATAATTAAACATAGAAAAAAGTATAAGATGATATTGTAAATATAATCTTAGGATAATTATTAATGAAACAAATTTAAGTTATTCAGTAAGAAGTAGGATGAAATAACTCCTCAATTAAATTTTGGCAAAGAAGGGTTAAAGTAGCCCTTCATCAATCAAAATTGGTTTGCATCTTAATGAATGTCAGATTTAGTTCATGAACCGAGCCATGCTCATAATATTTTGTCAATTGATCAATTGACTAAGCCATCTTGACCTATCGACCAAGCAAGAGGATGTTTCTAATACTGTACTAGAGTAAATTATTCCTAACTTCTAAATTCTTTTTCGATCTTGGTTGAATCTAGACCTTCAATGGATTAATCCAACCATTTAATTGAATGTAGTTAGCCAAAGCAACAAGCAGGCAATATTATACCTATAGTGGGGATGAGTAGTGGCTGCCCCGCAGAGGAAGGTGACTATTACATCACTGATTGTGAATTTTCAAACAAAACCAACATTTTTTATAAAAGCGAAATAAGTAAATGTTGAATGCATTAACTGTCAACACATTATGATTAACAAGGAAAATGAACACAGGTGCTTCTTTTCATAATTACTAAATATTAGAATATCATAAATTGAGTTATATTATATAAGAAACGAATGGAAAAAAGATAGTATTTTATATCAAGAAAAAGTCATAACCAACAATTTATAATTTATAATGAAAATAATAAAAACTTCAATTTAAAAAACATAAAAATAAATTTAATATAGGTAATATCCCAATATTTCTCAGCAGAAAGCAATAGTGGAAGATAAAAATTATCAATCAAAAATAGAAACTATGAAGAAGGATTGAACCAAATGAGTTGAATCCACGTGAAGAAAGATTCAAGTGAATGTTAAAATATAATAAAATTCATTTGGTTGAATCCATCTTAACAGGAAGGAATAAAGTGAATGTTAAAATATAATAAGATTCATGATTGGGAAGAGTCAATAAAATAGTTTCAATCTTTCGTTCTTTTTAAACATATATAATCTTTAATAATTTAAAAATGATATTAAGGTCAAAAGATCTTATCATATTCATGATAAACTCTAAGTAAGATTGTCTACGATATTAGCTAGGTCTACTAATAATCTACATATGATATGAGTGAGTAAAAATTACATAAAAGTATGTGGTAACACTATTAATTTAAATCATTTTTAAAAAGACATTTAATTATGAAAAGAAAAATATGTCTTAGATTTTCACAAGAAGTTAAATACCTTCTTATTTGCTATATTTCAATTTTGAGAGGTGCATTGTATATATTTCCATTCTTCCATGATCATTCAATGATCAAATGTTAAAAATAAAGATAAATCAAACAAGAGACGTGTGTGTCATGGATGAGAGAGTTGGAATGAAGCTAGCTGTAATCTTCTAGGAGCTTCTTTACTTTTACTTTATTACCCTTCTTGCTTTTGTGTAAGTAGAGAAATAGTGAACCATTTAAGTCACACGAAAAAATAGATATTTTCCCCATATAATCTTCTCTTAATTAGCATTTAATTAAGCTCTCGATTACTATTAATTATCATAGTATCAGAGCACCTGTGCTAATTACATTACCCTAATAAACCCTAAAATAGCCTAAATACCTACTTACTTGACCTTAATCATGGCAAATATAGATTTGCTTGAAGAAACCCCTACAAACCTCTGATCAGCTAGGAATGCAACTAGTTACTCACCCATTGGATATAAAGAATTACTTGGGATGGAGCATAGCCATGATCATCACCCTCCAAGCCAAGGATAAGCTCGCCTTGATTGATGGTAGTCTCCAAGAACCCACCCGCGGCACTGCATATTATGAAAAATGGAAAAAAATGG
>JAOQML010000195.1:26069745-26088274 GCA_027568935.1 Erythroxylum urbanii | reverse complement strand
AAATAAATCTCCAATAAAACATATATTAACTATGATAGATTATAAAAATATTAGTTTAAATTTTTTTGAAAATGTTAACCATTTGGTGACGATTTAGAGAAATCGTCACTGAATGTGCAACATTTAGTTACGATTTCTAAAAATCGTCACTGAATGTTTAACCTTTTGCGACGATTCACAAAGTTTGTTTTCAAATATTGACCTTTTTGTCACGCTTCTAGCATATCGTCGCAAAATATATAACCTTTGGTGACGATTCCCTTGATTAGTCACCAAATGCTTGACAAGTTAGGTGACGTTTTTTGAAAGCGTCACCATAGGTTTATTTAGCGACGAACATCTAACATCGTCACCTATTGTGCATCAATCGTCACAAAATATTCAGCATTTGGTGACGCTTTTGTTATATGTTGCAAAATTTTTTACCTTTTGTCACGATTTTTTGTTTGGTCACTAAATTCTTAGTTTTAATGACGACTTGTTTAAATCCTCGCAATATGTTCATTTTTGGCGAGGATTTTCGTTTCGTTGCTAAAGAAAACATAGCTAAATCATCCATTTATTGTAGTGCAAATGTTTTATCTTTCTTTTCTTTAACTGCTGGCACCTCAAAACTTTCTGTTTTCATATTCACCTCATAGGATGATGGCTATGTAAGTGGGACTAATATTTTTTCAATTTAACGTTATTTTTATTTTTATTTTATTTTTGTTCATGTACTCTAATTATTAAATCTTTTTAATCAATTTTTTTATTTTTCTAATCACTTTATATTAGAATTTATATTAATATTGTTAACTGAAATCTTACATAACATTTTAATTAATTGGAAAGCTTTTTTTTGTTTTCATGACATAGAATAATTATTAAAATAAAAGAAATCAATTATAAAATGATAAATATGTTAGATTAAAAGATTAAAAATATGATTATCCTTTTTGCTCGCTAATATATTTTGTCTAATAACTCAAGTTTTTAGATAAAATGATCTTTTGGCATTTATATAGGTAAGAGGGAAGCTACAAGAGTTTCTTTCTCAAAGATAGCATAAAAAAGATAAGCTTGTTGGAGAAATATTATAGAACTGAACAACTTTAGAAACACAAGAAAGTGAGTTTGCTAACCAACCCCTTGCTTTATTCACAAGAAACAGAGCCTCTTAAATAGGCTTTACAAGAGTTGTAATTTGAACTAAACACTAGCAACGTATCAGTTACGAATTATAACAACTCTAACTAATTCATCTAGGAAATAGGAAAACAATCAACTAGTGAATCTCCTAGCTTATTTTATGGTAACAACCTAACAACTAAATTGTTAAAAGTTTGAATTAAACCTAACTTCTAACACTCCCCCTTCATTCAAACTTAGAGACTCCTAATTGTGCACAAATAAACTCACGCTTCTTTTGTGGCAAGCTCTTTGTCATTAAATCTGTAATTTGCTCTTCGGTTCCACAACTCTCCAATCTGACTTCTACCTTTTTCATCAACTCTTGAATGAAATGATGTTTGATTTCAATATGTTTGGTACGACTGTGAAAGATAGGATTTTTAGCCAGCATCATAGCTGACTTGCTTTCACACAAAATATTAGTTGCTTCAACTTGCTTTTGTCCCAGATCACATAAAATCCTCCTTAACCACACTACTTGACAAGCAGAGGATGTAGCTGCTACATACTCTGCCTCAGTAGATGACAAAACTACAATGGTCTGCTTTTTAGAACACTAAGAAACTGCAGTTGTTCCAAGAATGAAGCAATTTTTAGAAGTGCTTTGCTTGTCTTCAATCGAACAGCCCAATCACTGTCAGTATAACCTATAAAATTGAACTCATTTGCTTTTCGAAACTAGATGCCAAACTCCTATATGTCAGCTAAATAACGAAGAACTCTCTTGGCTGTACAAAAGTGATGTTTCAACAATTTATGCATAAACCGTTAAAGGACACCAACTAAAAAACTTTTGTAAGGATGAGAATGAGTTAAGTAAATCAATCTCCCAATCAAGCTTCTAAACAAGCTTCTGATAGTTGTCAGTTGCCTGATGTTGTAGGATTTAATTTTTTTATGTATTTAGTGTGAATTTGAGTGTCGAGTATGCATTTAGGGTTTAATTATGTTAGTTAGAGTGTTTTAGTGTTTTTATGGGTTAGATTAAGTCTTTGAGCTTAAATGTTATATTTTTGAGGTACTGTGATGCGTTTGTTAATGTTTCAGGGTAAACAGTGAAGAACAGAGAAGATTCAAAGAGTTTTGGGCCAAAGACATAGCCCACGATTGTGGTATAGCAGGCCACGTTTGTGACAGAGAAGGACGAGCCAGCAGTAGCCAAGCCACGATCGTGCACATAGGGCATGATCGTGACAGAAAGCCTCCAAGTCAGGCCATGATCGTGCATATTGGGCCACAATCGTGATAGAAAGGTTAAGGCACTAGCCCCAATCGTGGCCTGCGTCGAGTTGATAGAAAAACTCAAATTTCATAAGAGTTTGTGGACCGTTTCGATCCCGACTTTAACCTAGAGCCTCAAAAGTATAAATAAAACATTACAAGTCAGAGGCAGTAGTCTTTGGAGAGCCTAGAGAGTCATGCAAGAGAACTTTGATTCAGCCAATTCTGAGAGAAAACCTAGAGAGTAATCAAAAGATTGAGGAAGGAGACAAAGGATGAGAAACATGGAGAAGAGTTTGACGCAACGTACTTCCCGAAACAGGTGGTTTCTCGCTATCGCGACCTCCTTGATTTCGTTCCCAACGTATTTTTCATTTATTTCAATTTTATTTATGTATAGGATTGAAATATGTGTTGAGAATCGTTTGTGTTAAATGTTGAGTTTGTGTTTATACTTACCTTTGGATCTTGATTTTTGAGATTAATAAAAATCGATTGATTGTGTTTTTATTGATTTAATTTTGATTTCAATTCTGCTCTTAACAACTTGGCAAAAAACTGAGAGGGTGAGCCAGGTAAAAATAATCAATTTGGGCTAACGAGAGTTAGGTGAATTGATAGGTTCAGAATTAAATCAAACCGATAGAATTGTGTAACGAGAGATCAAGCATAGGTTCTCGGTAGGTTAATAGACAACTTAGAACTAATTTAGGTTTTGGGCTAATTACGAATTGATAGATCGCAATTCTATAATTTAAATTAGGGATCATCAATTAGGGTTAAGAATTATAACTCGAGAGAGAGTAATTCACCCTAAGATCGTCTAGATCCGTTAAGTCAATGATTGCATAATTGGTTAGGTTTCCATTAATTTCGAATCAAAATACCTTTTCTCTCACCTGGTGATTTCTAGGTTAATTTTGGATTGGGTTGTGTGTTTGCTATTTTGTTTACACTTCGGCACTTTAAATTCTCATAAGTGATTGTTGATTGATTTAATTTCTGCATTAGTTATTTGTTTAGAATTATTGTAGTTTAGAACGACCTTAGATTTTATGACTATATTAGGCTTCCTTGTGGGATCGATACTTTAGGTACTACGCGAATGAACTATGCGCTTGCGAAATTTACCAAGGTTATAAATAATAAAACTTAGCGCATATAACCTTACGATTAGCTTCCTTCTACTGCTCCTTTATCATCTTCTCCTTGAAGCTTCTCATTAGTGTTCATAGGTGTGATGGTTATGTTAAATTTCTTAAGTGTACCTTCAACATACTTCTTCTATGATATAAAAATTTTAGCATGTGTTTGAACAGTTTCTAAGCCCATAAAGTAGCATAGTTATCCCAAATCTTTCATCTCGAACATATTTTTCATGGACTTCTTAAACTTAGGTATAAGATGTAACAAAGAACTAGTATATGTCATATCATCGACGTAGAGACTTACTATCACCACATCATTCATACCTTGTTTTTTCAAATACAAGATTGGCTCATGCATACTCCTTTCGAACCCTTATTTTGAAAGAACTCATCGATCTTTCCGTATCACGCTCTAGGGGCTTGCTTAACCCATAGAGTGCCTTTTTCAACTGAAAAACTTTATCTTGATTACTTGAATCTTCAAAACCTAGGGATTGAGTTACACTTCTTCTTGGAAATCACTATTTAAAAAGGTAGATTTTAAATGCCAAAATAATTCCACTATTTCAAATCGAGCTACTGGAGAGAACGTTTCCTTATAATCGACGCCTTGTCGTTGATCATAACCTCTCACTACATACCTTGCCTTATGCTTTTGAATACTCCCATCTATCAAGAATTTAATTTTAAAAATCCATTTTAGACCGATAGCATTTTTGCCTTTAGGAAGATTGACTAATTCCCAGGTCTGATTTTTCTCAATAACAGATGTTCTTCTTCCATTGCTCTCAGCCATTCCTTCTCTTTCATTGCTTCCTCCACTGTGATCAGATCCCCTAAGAATAGAATCAATGGTGATGTCACCTCTCCCTCAATTTCGAAATGATGTCGAGGAATTTTGCCACGCTTACTTCTGCGTAATTGGGTTAATTCATCAGGTGAAGACTCTTCAAATGAGGAATTTTTGCTTGACAGTGGACTTGACCTTACTAGAGTTAACTTTTGTGAACTGCTAGGAGATGGTATTATTGCCTCTTCATTTACTGCAATGTCTTCCCCTTCCTTTTTTTCCACTTGAGCATTTGACTTCTTCATTTTTTCTTCCCACGACCAGTAGCCTTGTTTGTAAAATACAACGTTCCTACTTACTGAAATCTTGCCACCTAAGGGATCATAATCTGTAAGCTTTAGAGTGCAAGGAATAATCGATGAAGATGTATCTTTGTGATTTATCTTCTAACTAGTGTTTATCAATTGTATGCAAAATATAACATATGCAACCGAAAACAAGTAAGTGACTCACCGAGGGTTTATTGCCATTCCAAGCTTCATATGATGTCTGATTCCACACAACCTTCGTAGAAGATATGTTAAGAATATACACTATCACTGCTACACTTTAAGCCCATAAACTGTTAGGAAGCCCCTTTGATTTTAGCATTGATCGAGCCATTTCAACCACCGTTTGATTTTTATGCTCAGCTACCCCATTTTGCTCCGGAGTGTATGGGACTGTCGACTCTCTTTTAATTCCTTGGTCTTTACAAACAATCACAAACACTTCAGATGGAAACTCTCCTCCATAATCGGTTCAAAGCACCTTAAGATTTTTTCCACTTTGTTTTTCTACCATTTCTTTAAACTTTTTGAAATATTCAAAGGTCTCAGACTTGAGTTGTAAAAAATACACCCAGCCCATTCTATTGAAATCATCACTGAACAATAGAAAGTACTTACTTGATTTCTTTAAATTTTTTGAAATATTCAAAGGTCTCATACTTGAGTTGTAAAAAATACACCCAGCTCATTCTATTGAAATCATCACTAAACAATAGAAAGTACTTACTTGATTCAGCCCTCATATGACCACAAAGTTCAGCATGAACTAGTTCTAACAAATCTTCTGCACGTCTGGACTTGCCAACAGGGAATTCTTTCTTGGCTTGCTTCCCCATCACGCATCCTTCACACACTTTCTGTAGAGGAGAG
This sequence comes from Erythroxylum urbanii, assembly GCA_027568935.1. NCBI lineage: Eukaryota > Viridiplantae > Streptophyta > Magnoliopsida > Malpighiales > Erythroxylaceae > Erythroxylum > Erythroxylum urbanii. Next base: position 26,082,743 of record JAOQML010000195.1, on the reverse strand, counting down.
ATGGAAGGTAAGTTGCTGACCATGTCATTGTTTTTCAATAGATATAGACCTTTGACATTTAAGTGCCGGTACCTGAGGTGCCATGACTCACTTTCTTCCGTTGTCTTGTTTATCATGGCTGCATCTGTAGAGAGATCAAGGGGAAACATCCTATTGGATGACATATAAGCATCTGCTAGAATTTCATCTTTGTTTTTTATCAAACATTTTGCATTTTCAAACACAACTGAATAGCTTGACTCAATTAGTTGCCCCATATTATGTGCAAGACATGGATCAAAGTGCACATATTTAATTAACTTCTTTTGGTTACCTATAGATACCACTGTAGTCCCTCGGCCTTCAATTTAGAGCTGCTTGTCATCACCAAGCCAAACATGAATAAGAAGTCATCGTGCTCTTCATCCTCCTCAGCATAGTTAGCTTCTTCTGGCTTAGACCAGTAAAATTTATCTATGTGTCCATTTTTGTTACAATAGGAAAAGTGTAAGGAACTGCTCCTTCCGCAACCTCGGTCTCAACCTCAAAAACCTACTCTACCTCTTCCTTTAGCATGTTGATTTGATAACTCCAAGTCCCTTTTGATCTGGAATGCCTTTTCTTCTTTTTTTGCAGCATTTTTGTTGATCCTGGCCTCATATGCTTATAAAGACCCCATCAGTTCATCGAATGAAAAAATAGACAAATCTTTAAATTCCTCAATTGCAGCTACTACATAATCAAATTTAGGAGCTCCTTTACACTTTAGCTACAACAGTTTCATCCGTGATTTTCTCACCGTATGAACGCATTTGACTTACAATGGAAGAGACTTTTGCTAGATATTCTTGGACTAATTCATTGTCTTTCATACATGAAGTTTCAACATCTTGTCAAAGAGATTGAAGCTTGATAGTAATTACCTTTTTTGATCCTTGATATTCAGTTTTCAAGATCGACCAAGCTTGTTTGGTCGATGTGGTAGTAGCTATTATTGAGAATATTGAATCGTCCACTGCTTGTTGGATGAAAAAGAGGACTTTTGCATCACGTTTCTGACTGTCTTTTTAGAAGAGTCTCATCATCGCTGGATTATGCAACACCTGTTTCCACGAGATCCCAAAGATCCTGAGATCTAAATAGTGTCTTCATCTTTATACTCCAAAACTCATAGGAGTCACCTTTGAAAATTGGTATCTATGGTTGTGAGACACTGAGAGAGCTTGAAGTTGCTGCCATAATTTGCAAACAGGCATAATGGTATGTCCAATTGTAAGACAACTGGCTCTGAGACCACTTTGTCGGAGAAATATTATAGAACTGAACAACTTTAGAAATAGAAGAAAGTGATTTTGCTAATCAACCCCTTGCTTTATTTACGAGAAATAGAGCCTCTTAAATAGGCTTACAAGAGTTATAATTTGAACTAAACACTAATAACGTATCAACTATGAATTCTAACTACTCTAACTAATTCATCTAGGAAATAGGAAAACTAGCAACTAGTGAATCTCCTAGCTTATTTTAAGGTAACAACCTAACAACTAAATTGTTGAAAGTTTGAATTAATCCTAACTTCTAACAAAGCTAAATTGATACACATTTATTCAACTTTCACAAATTTATTGAAGGCTTAAATTTAAAAAACGTACAATATGAGATTTGAAACTATGGATCTAAATACCAAATCAAGTGGTGCTGGTTGGTTTTCTCTCAACTTATTTTGGAGGTTTTCATAGTGCAAAAAATTGTAAAAGTATGAATAGAGCTCTGAAGTTAGAAAAGAGAGAAATCATGGCTCAGGATAAGGACTGTGACTCGAGTAATCAGGCTCCAATTAGAATCAATGGTCATCAAAATTGTGCAAGTCCTTTCTCGGCACCCCTATGCACAAGATAATATTTTACAAGATTAAGATATTGTAAAAATAAATTACTAATAAACTAGTTCAAAAGTAGGGTAAGTAGATCTCCAGTGGCCATTTTAAGTTAAAAACCAAAGTCCACAGTAGGAATAAGATTGCTGCTTAGGAAATGTGGGTGAAATGAGTTAAAAGATGTGGTTGTGTTCATATTGATCATCGTAGAGGCTTATTAATGTTTGTTTAAAAGGAAATTACTACTATTGCAAAAATAAAGGAGGGGAACAAGAATTCTACAGAATTTAAAGAAATAGTAGATTAATACTTTTTATGCAATGTGTAGCTTATACAAATCGAAATGCCAATTTATAGGCTAATAAATAACTAAATGTAGAAAATTAAGCTACTGGAAGTAATTTATATTAATTAAAAATATTAAAAAATCTTCAATAACTGGTTAATTAATCAACTAATTTTGAGAATTTGATGTAGTATTGTTCTACAACAGATTTTAAATCATAGTTTTTGCAATAAATTTTGAATCATATCTCCAACACTTACCCTTGATTCAAAATCACAAAGTCTAAGCAAGGATCTAAGAAAAACATGTCTTTGATTTCACAAAGTCTGGTGAAGATATCTGCAGATTGGATATCAATGTGATAGAACTTTATAACTATTTCTCCTTTGGCCACCAATTCCCTAATAAATGAAATCTCAGCTCAATATATGACAGACTGGATTCCTTGCTATTACAATTGTTGATTTATTATCACAAAAAAGTTCATTTCCTTTCTCTTGCATTTGTTGCAAATTGCACATCATTCTTTTAAGCCAAATGTATTGACATGTTGTTGTAGTGGCAGCAACATACTCTGCCTCTACTATTGATAATGTTGTCATTGGTTGTTTCGTAGAGCACTACGTGACTGCACCTAAACCAAGTCCAAATACATTCCCAGAAGTACTTTTTTATCATATAACGAGGTAGCCCAATCACGATTGATAAAGCCAATCAATCTAAAATCTCTTATATGAGTGTACCAGATTCTATAATTCAAAGTCCTTGCATTGTACCTTAAATTCCTTTTTACTATTCGATAATGTCATTTTGATGGACTACTCATGAATCTTGACATTACCACCAACTGAGAATGAAATGTTTAGCCTTATGTTAGTTTAATATATCAATCCATTAACGAAGCTTCTAAAATGTCTTTCATTTGTAGCTTTAACTCCATCTTCTTCCATCAATTTTTGATTCTTGTTCATTAAATTAGCCACCATCTTGCAATTTGACATGTTGAATTTCTTTAATAAATCAGTTGTATAATTCTTTTGAGAAACAAAGATCCCATCTTTATTTTGCAAAATCTCTAATCCAAGGAAATAATGCAGCAATCCTAGGTTTGTTATTTTGAAGGTGCCCATCATGTTGTATTTGAATTCTTCTACAAGTGCTAAATCTGAATCCATATAAATTATATCATTAATATATACGCACACTATTAAGAAAGCAACTTTATCTTGCTTTTTTAGATAAAGAGTGGGCTCATTTGCACTTTTCACATAACCATTTTGTTGTATCGTGCTCTTAAGGCTTGCTTTAAGCCATAAAAAGCCTTCTTCAACATGTACACCTTTTCTTTTTTACCATGAATCACAAAGCTTTCTAGTTTTGTAATATAAACTTCTTCTTCAAATTCTCCATTTAGAAATGTCAAGCTTACATCAAGCAGATACACCTTCCATTTAAGTTGAGCGGTCAACCCCAAAAAAAGTCTTATAGTTTTAAATCAAGTTATAAGAGAAAATGTCTCCTTATAATCGATCCCTTATTGTTAAGAGTACCCTTTCATGACCTGCTGAGCGTTGTAATCTTGGATACTACCATCTACATGAAATTTTGTCTTGAATATCCACTTCACAACAATAGGTTTCTTTTCATTTAGCAGATTTTGCTAGCTTCTACGTTGAGTTCCTTTTAATGGGCATGAGCTCTTCTCTCATAGCTTGCCTCCACTCTTCTTTTTCTACTGCCTCCTTATATGTTATAAGATCTAGAACAATTAATGCAAACTCCTCTGATTCATAAATCTCTATTAATGATATGAATTTCCTTAGCCGAGTCTCTTTAAAGGATAAGCTTGAGCTGCTAGTGTTAGAAGTTGCATTTGGTGTTGTTATTTGGCTGCATTGAGAAGGAGTTAAATTCGGCAACGTTGTTAGAATTTTATTTGGTGAAGTTGCAGGAATTTAGGTTAAATTTGTCTCTTCCATCAAGGAATATTGATGTTGATCTTCCTTTTTTCTATTGCTACTTCTCCAATTCTAGCTTGCTGCCTTATTAAAAATTACATTTTTACTAATAATTATCTTGCCAATTACAGGGCTATATAATTTATATACTTTCGACTTAGTGCAACAACTCACTAAAATACATTTAACTGATTTCTCATCTAATTTTTGGCGATTTTCAATATTAACTAAAACAACAATACAACCAAAAAATTTTAAATGACTTACAGTCGGCTGGGTTCCTTTCTATGCTTTATATGGAGTGATATTTTGGATAACTTTTATAGGGGAGAAATTTAACAAGTATACTGCTAATGCTACAACTTTTGCCCAATAATGGTTTGGAAGACCTTTCCTTTTTGAGAGACTTCTTGACATCTCTACCATCGTTCTATTTTTGTTTTCCACTGCTCTGTTATGCTTTAGAGTGTATGGTGCAATCAACTCCTTTTGAATTCCATATTCTTCACAAAAATGATTAAACTCCTTAGATGAAAATTTGCCGCCTCTATCCACATAAAACACCTTTATGCATTTTCCACTTTTCTTTTCCACCAATACTATGAATTTTTTAAATTTTTAAAAGGTTTCTGATTTGGATTTCAAAAAATATACCCAACACATTCTGCTGAAATTATCAGCGAATAGGAAAAAGTAATAACTTCCTCCAAATGACTTCATATTCATAGGGCCATAGAGGTCTGCATAAACTAGGGCGAGATATGTTAAGGTTCTCTAAAATTTTCCAGTATGGAACAACTTCTTAGTTTTCTTGCGATAAATGCAAACTTCACATAAATCAAAAGTTTGAATTTTTGGTAAATCATGAACCATACCTTTTCTTTCCAACAACTGTAATGCCTTTACATTTAGATATTTGTACCGAAGGTGCCAAAGTTTGAACTCATATTTTTCTTCCACAACTAAGGTGAAATCATCCATAACATAGATGTCCAGTGGGAACATTATGTTTTTGGTCATCAATACCCTTAACAATTGTTTATCTTTAAAGACACATGCTCTATCATCAAACATTACTGAATATCCACTAGCCAAAAGTTGTCCAACCCTCAGCACATTATGTGCTAGGAACAAATTGAACATTTTATAAGAATTTGGTTTTACCTTAGCTAGTTTTGATGGCTACTGATCCTTTTCCTTCCACTTGTACTTCTTGATCATCTTCCAATTTGACCATCCTCTTTTGAGTCTTATCAAATATTTCGAGCTCTTTGAATATCACCTTCTTGCTAGTCATATGATTGGAGCACTTACTATCGATAAACCACACTTCACTTTGTGTTTCTACTATGTCAAAGTGTGCCATGAACAACTTGCTCTCTTCATCTGCTTCTTCTACAAAATTTGCTTGTTTATCTTTAAACCAACGATCAGCTTTCATATGTCCATATTTTTTGCAATGTTGGCATTAGATGTTGCCCTTATCGTTGTTTTTGGATCTCTAATGAAATTCTTTGTTGGCTTATCTACCTACCTCTACTGTAACTTCTTCCTTGAAATCCTCTTCTGCCTTTTCCACGTCCTATAGCTTTTTTCGGCTCCTTTGAACTTTCTCCTTTTACTTAGAATGCCTTTTTCTCATTCTTTTTTTCCTATTATGTAAATTCTTACTTCATGGGACTACAACAAACCCATCAACTCATCCATGGAATAAGTTAACATATTCCTGGACTCCTCAATAACTTCAACCACACGTTCAAATTTTGAAGTTAAACTCTTAAGTACTTTACTTACAACATTTTTTTCTAAGACATCATTATCATAGGACCTAATTTGGTTGATAATGGTTGCTACTTGTAACTTGAATTTCTGCACTGATTCATTGTTCTTCATATTTAGGTTTTCAAATTCCTAACAAAGTGTCTGCAACTTTACTGTGACGACTATGGAATGCAAGCTGCAGAGTTGTCCATGCCTCCTTTATTGTTGAGGTTGCTACAATTTTTGAGAAAATGCAGTCATCTACAACTTGTTGTATGAAGAATATAGCCTTTAATTTTTTTTCTTGCTTTCTCTTAGCCTAGTCATTACAGTCATATTCCACCAAGTCCCGTAACTCTTGTGACTTGAACAATGTTCTCATTTTGATAATCCAATATTCATAGTTCTCTCTTAAAAATTGGCATGGAAAGTTGGGCTATGTTGATTGTACTACTGTTGTTAAGAAACTTCCAAAGCTACTCAGATACCATATGTTTATTTTAAAGGAAATTAATGCTGCAAAAATAAAGGAAAAAGAAATTTGCAGATTTTTAAGAAATAGAAGACTATTACTTTTTATTCAATGCACAACTAATACACATTAAAATGCCAATTTATAAGCTAATGAATAACTAAAATGTGAAAAATTAAGTTATGTACATTTGTTCATGTTAACTAAAAATACTAAAAAATCTCCAATTAACTAGCTAACTAATCAATTAATTTTGAGAGTTTATTGTAATGTTTTCTTAAAACATATTTTGAGTCAAATTTCTACAACAAAATTTGAGTTATATCTCCAACAATTTTTACATCATCATTCAACATTCTGTTTGTCGTCGATCACTTGCATCATGATCTGTTTGAAAGATATGATCGAACTTAGAACCTCATGGTCAAAAAAAGAAGGCAATGATGATTGATCATTTTCCACGTGGTCCTATCTGGGCTATCCAAAGCAACCACTTTCTTTTCAAGTTGGGTGCGTTCATTATTAAGGATAGAACGTGACATGTAATTATTCGTTTGACTTTGGTAATTAGCAATTAGAGCAGTAAATATTTCCGTACATTAAGCTGTATAGGACCCATTTAGTGTTTATATATATTGTAATACTTTTCACATATTAAATAAGAGGAAATTATTTCTCTCATATGATATAAGAGCAACCTAATTGTCTAGTGACAAAAATCGATCCTAGTGCTTCTTTATCGGCCTCGTCTTCACATCACTGACTAATTTTTGCCACCACTTCTTTGTCGACCTTCATCAATTATCTTGTCAATAAAGACTCTTTAATACTGCTATTCAAATGAGTTTCGTTAACCTTCCAAACACTTGGTTGATAAATTAATATTTTATTCAATTGTTTCAAAGCCTTTATCTGACCAACCATATACATATCACTTCATGTCTTGTTGATCACAATGGCCGATGGTGAACGGCGAGGTTGAACGTAATCCGACCACCTCTGTCTCTTCTTCCAATTGTGTGCCTCATGATGGTGCGACTCTGTCGCTTCACAGTGAACAGTTGGTTATTATTAATTTGTCTCAGGTATCTGCTCACCTCACTCCTACGAATTACAACTCTTGGTCATTTCGTTGGTTTGCTATCTTGAAGGGTTATGGTTTTGGGCACTACCTTAATGTTGCTATGCCTGAAACTCCTTCTATTTTTTATAAATGTCAAGATAATTTGGTGTTTTCTGCGCTTATTGCCACTGTTACGAATGAAGTATTGCCTTATATTACTCATGCCACCGATACTTTTTATCTATGAAGCACTCTGAAATCTATGTATTTTGTTAATACTCGCCAAACTATTATTTCTCTTTGTGACGAGCTCTCCAATTTGTCAAAAGATACTCTTAAACTTTCTGCTTACATGCAAAAGGTTAAGGAGTTGGTTATAGATTTGAGTGCTGCTGGTGTTGTTTTGTCTGATGATGAGGTGTTTCATCATGTTGTTCGTGGATTACCTTCTGAGTATGAGACTATTGTTGTTGCCTTGAAAACCAACGAGACTGCTCTCAGTTTTTCTGATCTACATAAGAGTTTAGTTGACCATGAAAATTATTTGGCTTGTCAGCGTTTGCATTCGACTTCCCATAATCTTATAACTGTCAACTACTCTAATTCTCAAGCATCTGGCCAGTCAAATTCTTCTGGTGCCTTTCGGCACAATTCCCAAGGTGGGAATAATAATTCTTGACCACCCAACAATTCTTCTGGTGGTAACAGGTGGTGATGGTGGACAGGGTCGTTCGCAACTTGTGTGCCAGTTTTGTGACAAGCAGGGTCACTCTGTGAAGCATTGTTGGAAATTGATGAAGATGTTTGGTATTGATAAGAGGTCTAACAACTCAGGGGGTCAGCCTCAGTCTGCTGCAAACAATTCTCATCAAGTCAACTATACTTCTCAACCGAAAGTTGATACACCCACGTGGCTCGTGGATTCTGGATCCACTCATCATGTTACGATCTTAACACGATGTCCATCCATCAACCTTATGATGGCTCATCCGAGATTGTGTTAGGGGATGCTAATTCCTATCCTATCTCTCATACTGGTATTGTTTCCATTCCTTCACCTCAACATCAACCCCTTAATTTGTCTAATGTTCTACGTGTTCCTCAGTTAAATAAAAATATGATTTCTGTTCAAAATTATGTACTGATAATAATGTAAATGTGGAATTTACACCATCCTGTGTTATTGTTAAGGACACGAGCACAGGGGCGCCTCTGGTAGTGGGGGAAACTAAAAATGGACTCTATCCTTGGCCGTCTCTTGCGTCGTCATCTTCTAGTTTCCAGCCGAGTCTTCATAACAGCTTCACCAAAATAAAAGTCTCCAACTGGCATCGCCGGTTGGGTCACCCGTCTTCTCCTGTCTTGCGTCATATTCTTAAGTCTTTAAGATTACATTTTTCTTTAGACAAAAGTTTCTTTTGTGATTCGTGTAAGTGCAATAAAATGCACAAACATCCTTTTCAGTTGTCATCTATTCACAGTACCTGTGTTCTCGAGTATATTTATTCAGATGTTTGGGATCCTTCTCCTGAAACTAGTATTGATGGTTTTGCTTATTATTTAATCTTTGTTGACCATTATACTAAATATGTTTGGCTATTTCCGCTGGGTAAGAAATATGATGTTTCTCTTATTTTTCTAAAGTTCAAAAGTGTTGTTGAAAATGTTTTTCAGAAAAGCATTAAGAATTTTTATACTGATAATGGCAGAGAATTTCTTCATCTTCGCCATTTTCTAGAAACCAATGACATTAATCATCTTCTTACTCCGCCATATACTCCACATCACAATGCCACTTCTGAGAGACAACACCGTCATGTTGTTGAAACTGGTCTCACACTCTTACACAATGCCAGTCTTCCTTCAAATTATTAGTCTTATGCCTTTCAAGCAACTGCCTACCTGATAAATAGACTACCCACTCCCATTTTTAATAGTGACTCACCATTTTCTCGACTTTATGGTTATACACCCAACTACGATAAACTTAGGACATTTGGATGTCTCTGTTATCCTCTTTTGAGTCCTCTTAATCAACGCAAGCTTCAACCTAGGTCATCACCTTGTGTGTTCTTAGGTTACTCTAAAAATCAGAGTGCTTATCTTTGTTTTGATGTCTCCAAATCTCGTCTCTATGTGTCACGTCATGTTGACTTTGTCGAACATCACTTTCCATTTGCTTCCGCTACGTCCTCTGACAACACTGTCAATGAAACTACCCTTTCTGCATGGGAGCCTCCTCATCAAACTATTCCTCTCGCGTCACTTCCCATCTCAACACCATCAGTCCACCCACCCATGGCCACACCTTCACCCGTAACGTCAGCTGGTTTATCGCTGATGTCACTGGCTCCATTGTTGATGTCACCCGTGATGTCAGTAGGTCAGGATCCTTTTGTTCCTTTTGCTGCTACTAGTGTTGTTCCCATGTCTACAGGGGATGTTGATTCTTCCTTTGTAAATGATTTGGATGATGTACATAATACTGTGACCACTTCTTTAGGCTCTGCACCACCGACTAACACTCACCCCATGACTACCCGCTTGAAAAATAATATTACAAAGCCTGTTGATTGTCTTTTCCTTGCCACCACTCTATCTCCCACAAATGAACCAAAGAACATATGACAAGCCTTAGTTTCTCCCCACTGGAAAGCCGCCATGATTGCGGAACTTAAAGCTCTCCTTTCCCAACACACTTAGATCCTTATCCCACTATTGGCTAACATAAAAGCTATTGGTTCAAAGTGGTTATATTGTATTAAGTATAACTCGGATGGCACCATAGCTCGCTATAAAGCGAGCCTTGTTGCTAAGGGATATTTGCAGCAGCCTAGTATTGATTTCTCTAAAACATTTGCCCCTGTTGCTAAACACTCTACGGTTCGTGTAATTCTGTCGATTACAATTTATAGGGGTTGGTGCTTGAGGTAGCTTGATGTCAATAATGCTTTTCTGCATGGACAACTCACTGAGGAGGTCTATATGACTCAGCCTCTTAGCTTTCTAAGTTCTGAGAATCCTAGTTATCTTTGTCGTCTGTAGAAAACAATTTATGGGTTGAAGCAGGCACCTCGTGCCTGGTATGATGCGTTGAGATATTATTTAGTATCTGTTGGTTTTCGACAGTCTCAGTGTGATCATTGTCTCTTTGTTTACTATGGCTCTGGTTTTCTGCTCTACTTTGTGGTTTATGTTGATGATCTTATTATTAATGGAAGCAACTCTTTGCAAGTTGAGAAATTTATTAGTCATCTCAGCGCTCGGTTCTCTGTTAAAGATCTTGGTATCTTAAACTATTTCTTGGGTGTTGAGGTTGTTACTTTTTTCGGTGATCTTTTTCTCAGTCAACATAAATACATTTTGGAGATTCTTGAATGCTCAAAATGAACGAGGCCAAGCCATATTCGACTCCCATAGCTGTTGGGTCCCCTCCTCGCCTCACTGATGGTTCTCTTATATCTAATGTGTCTGAATTTCGAGCTATGGTTGGCAGTCTCCAGTACTTGCAGTTGACTCGACCAGATGTTGCTTTTGTTGTCAATCGGCTCAGTCAGTACATGAGTGCTCCTATTGTTATGCATTTGTCGTTGTTTAAACGTGTCCTGCGTTACCTAGTAGGCACTGCCCACATAGGACTTATCCTACGGTGCAATTCCCCGTTGACATTGCACGCTTTCAGTGATTCTGATTAGGCGGGTGACAAAGATGACCGGTGCTTTACTACTGCTTATCTTATTTTTCTCGGTGCCAATCCTATCTCATGGTCCAGTAAGAAGCAAAAGGTTGTTGCTCATTCTTCTACTGAGGCAGAATATCGCGCTATTGCCTTTGCTTCTGCTAAACTACAATGGGTTTGAAATATACTATTGGAGCTCCGTGTTGTACCTTCTCCAACCCCAGTTGTCTATTGTGACAACCTTGTGCTACTTACACGTATGCTAATCCTGTTTTTAACTCTCGGATGAAGCATGTGGAGCTAGATTATCACTTTGTACGCTATCTCGTTCGTCATGGTCTCTTCCGTGTTTCACATGTCTCCATAAATGATCAGCTCACGGATTTGATGACGAAATCTTTGCCACGTTCTACCTTTGAGCTTTTATGATCCAAGATTGGAATCTCGTCCTGACCTTCCATCTTACAGGGGTATATTAAGGATAGAACGTGACACATGTAATTAGTCATTTTATTTTTGTAATTAGAAATTAGCACCGTAAATATTTTTGTACATTAAGCTGTATAGGACCTACTTAGTGTGTATATATATTGTAATACTTTTCACAGATTAAATAAGAGGAAATTATTTCTCTCATATTCATAGTCTCTCCAAGGTCTGACGGAAGGTTATGCTCCTGAGCAAGGAAGCCCACTTGGGTTTTTGTAAGTTTTGGTTAGGATTTCTGAGGATTCAAGTCAAAGAAAGTAAGTCTTGTGTTTTCCAAAAACTAGCCGATGCAATGATGTGTCTTTCTTTTTCTAGGTACTTTAGCTCATATGTTTCCATTGTAATATTCTAGAGTTCTATTGATGGGAAGTCTTGCAGAACAAATCCACAAAAAGTTTCTTAACTAATACCAACTAGAACAAGAGATTGAAAATCCCATTCCTGTTCGTAAATGGTCAATATTCTATTTCAATATCATAAATTTTCACTTCCACATTTTATTTTCCATTGAAACGATCCCGTCTACGAACTGAAATCAAGATTTGCTTATGGGGGACCAACTAGTCTTTTATACTTGTAAAATTCTTTAAGAAACTCTGCATAGCTGTAGTTCCTATACAAGTTGTCACGTGTCCATTATCCTCTCCCCAGAAGATGCATCTGGTGGGGTGTGCAGTGCCCACGCTTATAAGCCAGGACCATTCCCGTTGCCTATCCAATATGGGACGTGACACTCTCCCCCACCCAATCCTGTGACGCCCTAGTCACAGGTGGGCCCCCTGGCTCCCCCACCCTGAGGGGCACTTGGCGGGACATCAGAGTCAGGAATAGGTTGGCTCTGATACCATTTGTCACGTGTCCATTACCCTCTCCCTAAAAGATGCACCTAGTGGGGTGTGTAGCGCCCATGCTTATAAGCCAGGACCCTTCTCATTGCCTATCCAATGTGGGACGTGACAAAGTGGAGGGTCAACCTGTGAAGATATAAACTTAAAATAAATGTGTTATTATCTCTGAAAGTCTGTTTAGTTTCTTAAGAGGTCTTTTTAGTTTCTTGATAAGTCTAAGAGTCGTCTTGTATTTCTATATAACTAGTTTTCTGCTTTAATAAAAATGACAAGCATTGAATTAAATAGCTTTTTGTTCTAGCTTCTCTGTTTTTTTCTTTGGGTTTCTTTGTCTCTATCTCTATTTTCTAACAAAGTGGTATCAGAGCACAAAAACACAGTTGTGAATTTGGAGACCTCACTAACTGAGAGTCATGAGCGGCCAATCTTCAAACTATTTTTTTTTCATTATACTATTTCCAATTGAGAAAAGAAACTAAGCCAGAAGACGATAGAAGATTTGATGATACTTCAAATTGAAAGCTTGTCTCTGCAAACTTGGTGAAAAATGTTAATGGGGGGGGGGGGGGGTTTAGAATTCAGAAATT
>JAOQML010000195.1:26017686-26032557 GCA_027568935.1 Erythroxylum urbanii | reverse complement strand
GGCAAGAGCAGTACCAGGATGGGTGACCTCCTGGGAAGTCCTGCGGAAAAACAAAACCGTGAGAGCGCGAGGCCCGAGGGACCGAGGCTCAAAGCGGACAATATCTGCAAGCGGGTGGTCTGGGCTGTTACAGATAATGGTAGATTTGGGGAATCCACATATGTTATACATAATCTCTATTGTTAGCTCATACACTCGCCCTCTCAACTGGAACCATAATTCTTTGGTGTTCTTGGGGTCAAAGGTCAGGGATGTGAAAAATTTTAAGGTCAGCTCCTCATAAACAGGGAATTGAGGCCTAATGAATTGACCCCATTGGATCCTCTATGCTAAATTTTCTATTCGCTCCCGCACCTTTATCCTATCCAATGTATTGAAATCAAAATATTTAGGCACAACTATATGTCTAGAGTGAAGGGAATGGAAACGAGTACCTTCCTCCTCGGAGTAAATGGGAAATGAAGCTCCAAAATCTGCTGCTCAGTTCTGCCTCCCTCATTCCACGACTTGTTATGCTCCATAAGGCTCTCGTCAAGCGGTTTGCTTGATACAAGGCATGATTGGGTTGAATTTGGGAAGTTGTCGATGGAAAATTTTTAGAGAGATGGTAGAACGTTTGGAAATTGAAATTTTAGAGAGATAAAGTAAAAATGAAGGTGAAGGTGAAAGTTAAGTAAGAATTGAATAAATAGGTGGTAAAAAGGGTAAAATAGTAAAGTTATCACTTAAAATTTGTGTCTTCCCCTTTTTGTTCATTGTCACAAGCCACAATGGTGATCTGCTATGCCACAATCATGACATGCGACGTATCACCGAAGGACTTCCTAAGTCGCAGGCCACGATAGTGACCTGGCTAGTCACGGTCGTGGCCAGTGCCTATGACTTGATTCTAAGATCTTCTTCTTCCAATCCTTTCCTTCTCTCATTCAATAATTCTTCTTAACTTCTCTTAATACACTTGCATACTCTTCCCCTATGACTTCAAAATCCTATTCCTCTTTTTACTTTTATTCATGCAATCCAAAATAAACCTAACTACGAATTTCAACTAATCTAACTAGATTCAACATGAACTAATTTTTTCATGGGTTACCTCCCATACAACGTTTCTTTTAACATTGGTAGCTCGACGCTCATTTTAAGCTCACGTTGGTTGGAATGATTGATTTGATGGTAACGTCGTTATTAATCTCAAAGTCTGAATGTTTGCTACCATATTGCGACTACCACCTTCCTTGGAATTTTCTTTACCTTGCCTTCTCCTTCGCGAGTGCTTCTTTTGAAAGAATTTTGTAGGATTCTCAATGTCTTCCCATTCTCTTTGAGGTTTAGGTTTGTTGCGAATTGCTAGACTTGAAGGAGCTCCGTACTCTCTAACAGTCATTTTGAAGGTCAGTTGCTCCTTCCCTACTCGTAGAGTTAGTTCGCCCCCATCTACATCGATAATTAAGCACATAGTGGCCAAGAACGGTCGCCCAAGAATCATCGGAGTATCCTCATCTTCATTGATATCCAAAATTTGGAAATTTGTGGGAAAGATAAAATTACCGACCTTAATCGGCACATCGTGTATAATCCCCATCGGTCCCAGCAAAGTTCTATCAGCTGTCTTAACCAAAAACTCTGTGGGCACTAGCTCTTGTAACCCCAATTTAAGACTAAGAGTGTAGGGCATCGCATTTATACTCGCGCCTAAGTTTGCGAATGCCCTATCTATGATAATCTTGTTGATACTGCAAGGGATGAAAAAGTCCCGTAGATCACCCTTCATCATTATGTTGTGCAAGGTTTCTAGCCTTTGCTCCTCCTCATTCTGTGTGACGGATTGTTGTAATTTTAAATTGGCATGCATCCGTTCTGTCACCTCCTTGATTTTGTTTGGTTTGATTTCTTGTAACATTTCTTCTTCCTCCTTTATAGCAAAGAATTGGTGTGGAAATATCTGTCGAGTTAATTGCACCGATTTGCTAACAATCTTATTTATAAGGTCATATTTAATTACTTGACTTTCTTCTGTGTCTACCTTTTCTACCTCCTTGTCTTGATTCTGGCCTATAACCATGATACGCCCCTTTGGGTTCGATTTGGTGTTGCTTAGAAGAGTTCCAGCATTCCGAGTCGACATTGCTTTAGCAAGCTGCTCCACTTGGACTTATAAGTTATGGATAGATAAAGCATGATTCTTTGTGACTTGCTCGAATTTACTCTCGAGCCTCCTGTGTGCTTCCTCCATTCCTCCTATCTTATCCAAAATTCTATCCAATTTTGAATCCATCGAGCTGGTTTTGTCCTGTTGGAAGCTCAATTGTCCTTGGGGTTTAAACTATCCTCCGTTGTTGTTGTTGGATCAGGAGAAGTTTGGGTGATTCTTCCACCCAGGGTTATAGGTTGTAAAATAGGGATTGTTACCCCCTCCACATCCAAATTGTGCCCCCATGTAATTTACTTACTCTGGGTTATCGTCTCTCATCAGATAACGATCCACCATATCATGATCCATTTGACCGCATAACTCACACTTCAATTACGCCGCCTTCACTAGAACTGAGAATGATGCCTTAATATTACTGAGTTTTCACGTCAAATTATCGATCTTAGCTTGCATTTCTGTCATTTGGTCGATAGCGACAACTCCCTTCTGTTCCCTAAAATTAGTAGGTTGCCTACTACGTTCACTAGTTCATAAACAACTATAGCTAGCCATCTCCTCTATTAGCTCTTCTGCTTCATTGATCGTCTTTCTCATTAACGATCCTCCTGATGCTGCATCAATGGTACCTCGAGTATGTGGGTTCACTCCATTATAAAATGTCTACAGTAGGAACTCTTTGGGTAGATTGTGATGTAGGCATCTCTTTTGTAGATCCTTATAGTGTTCCCACGCTTCATAGATAGACTCCCTATCACCTTGTTGGAAGTTTGTGATCTCCTTAATAATTTTGGTGGTCTTCGTTAATGGGAAGTATTTATCTAAGAAGGCTCGCACTAGCTGTTCCCATGTCGTAACGTTAGCGGGGCTTAGTTAATGATACCAAGCCATCGCTCTATCCTTAAGTGTAAAAAGAAACAGCCTAATCCTCACTACGTCTGCCGACATCTGGTGATACCAAAAAGTATCACAAATCTCAAGAAAACTCACTATATGCGCATTTGGATCTTCATTTGCAAGTCCATAGAATTGGACATTCTGTTGAAGCATGTTCAAGAGGGTTGGCTTGATTTCAAGGGAGACCGCTTGAACAGGCGGTCTAGCCACTCCTTGGTTAGTAGGATTGAATCCTGGCCTCATAAAATCTATGAGGGTCCTCTGTTGTTGCCTACCAGGGTTAACTTCTTGATCCATAAGTCTTTGGAATTCTTCGGCCATTTGTATTTTTTTGGTTTCTTCTTCTACTTCTCGCCGAGCTTTCCTTGTAACTCTTATGTTCATACAAGAGTACGAATCCTAAGTGAAATGAATGAAAGAAAATAACAAACCTAATGCCTTAAATTATAGAACTAACTTGCCTTCCCCAGCAATAGGGCCAAAAACTTGTTCGCTCAAGGTTACATGCTCTAAGTTTCAATATTTTTAACCTTAGTAACTACCACAAACGCATGAGTCGTTTATGTAATACCTAAGGTGTCAATCCCACGAGGAAGATAACTAGTCTTAAAATCTAACGGCAGCTAAGTTTACAAAACCTAATTAAACAAATATTGCAGTAATTAAAACTAATCAAGAATCTAATATGAGAATTTAAATCACCAAAAGAACAAACGGAAGCAACTCACACAAATAACCCAATTTTCAACCTATAAGTGACCAATTGAGAGAAAGGGGAATTTATTCGAAATTAAAGAAAATCAATCCACTTATGATTTTTTGATTTAATGGGCCTAGATGGTCCTAGGGTGAATTACTCTCTCTCGAGTTATAATTCTTAACCCTAATTGATATTGCCTAATTCAAATTATGGAAATTGTGATCTCTCGATCTGTAATTTTTCCAAATCCTAAATTAGTTCTAATGCTATTTATTAACCTACTGGGGATCTGTGCTCGATCTCTCGTTACAAGACTCGACCAATTTGATTCAATTATCTACCTAGTTGTTTACCTAACTCTCATTAACTTAAATCGATAATTTTTACCGGCTTACCCTCTAAGTTTATTGCCCAGTTATGAAAAATCGAATTAAATCATAATAAATTGAAATAAAACAGAATCAAAACAATCTTATTAATCTCAAGAATAAATTAACCAGAAGGTGAGTTTAGACAAACATCAACAATCTACAAAAAATATTTCTAATGAATCTCCAAAATTCCATACATCAATGAAATCGACTTAACAATTAGAATATTCTTTCGGAATGGATCTCGAAGACATGACTGCGGGAAACCATCTTTTCCGGGAAGTACGTCGAGTCAAGCATATCTCCGTGCCTCTCTTCCTTTATCTCCTTCCTCGATCGATTTATCTCTAACTAGTTTTTCAGTCAAATTTTCGGTAAAGTCTCTCTCTTTTGCAAATTTGGGCTCTTTTCTCTTCTATCACATCATATTTTATTTATATCTTCAAGGCTCTAAGTCAAATTCGGGGTCAAAATGGTTCAAAAATTCGTTCGAAACTTAAGTTTTTCTGTTAGCCCGAGGCAGTGCACGATCTTAACCCTGCCTGCCACAATCGTGGCTGGTACTTTTTCCTTTCTGTAATGATCGTGACTTGACTTGACGCTCTCTGTCACAATCGTGGCTCTTGGTGCATGATCGTGACTTGGCTGCTTCTGGTTCTTCGCCTTCTATCACGATTGTAGCTTATGTGCACGATCGTGGCCTATGCTTTTTGGCCCGAAAACTCTTTAACTCTTTCCTATTTACCCTGCAATACTAGCAAACACATCAAGATACGTAAAAAATATACAATTTAAGCTCAAAGATTCAAACTAACCCATAAAAACACTTAAACACAAAAACTAACCTAATTAAACTCTAAATGCATACTAAACACTTGAATTGACATTAAAATATTTATCAAATCTAATCCTAAAATACAATACAAATTGTAACTATCAAGCTGGAGCAATTTTGGTGAAGGAAATAAGGAAAGAAGCAGAAACTTGGGCACTGGAATTTGCGATATCAATAAACTAGCTAGGTGTCATTAACTTACACAGACATATGTCTTAAAGCCTGCTAACCATTTGGTCAACAATTAAGCTACCACTAATCCACTCATAATGCTTCCATTTGTCACCCTTTAATCATTCCATATATCACTCCAAGATTGGTCCATATGTCATATAAGAATTGATCTAATTGTCATTTATTTACTAGTCCATTTGTCATACATTTAGCTATGCCAAATGTCACTCAATTTTTAGGCCTAATCACCCTAATTTTTCATGTATCAATTTATCCTACCACTTGGCATTTGTCCTAGTCCAAATGTACAATTTAATTTATCAGTTTCCCAATACATAACATTTAATTCCAATTTACTAATTGAAATCCAGTAATAAAAAAATTCAAGACATACCAAATCACAATTCACATTATGTTCACTTAACATTTTTCATAACTCGGGACATGTCAAATTAGTGCATATGCTTACTTGTAATATGCAAAAATATCAATTCGTGTATAAATGCTAATGTTATGCATGTATATTCAATGCTTGATCTTGGGATATTACAATTCTCCCCCATAAGAAATTTTGTCCTCAAAATTCTTACCTAAACGATCAAATAGGTAGGGGTACTATCTTTTCATGTTCTCTTCCGTTTCCTATATGGTTTCTTAATTGTTTATTCTAGTAGCCAATTATCTTAATTGGTTCTTCAACATAACTTAGATTATTCGAAACCTTAATCTCCTAAGTCGGTATCATATGAGTAGGATCCGATCGATATCTTCCAAACATACTCATATGAAACATATTATATTTCTGAGCCATTTCAGAAGGTAAGGTTAACTTATAAGCCAATGGTCTAACTATCTCAATAATCTCATATGGACTAATGTACCTAAGACTGAGCTTACCCTTTGTTACTGAATCTTAGCACACTTTGCCAAGGTGATACTCTTAAAAATACTTTATCTCCAACCTGATACTCTATATCTTTACTATACTGATCCATATAACTCTTTTATCTATCTTGTGCTGCTTTAATTCGACTTCGGATCAGTTTCACTTTCTCAACAGTATCCTGAATCAGTTTTGGGTCTTCAGTAATCCTTAGACACTCTTCATCCCAATATAAGGGCCAACCACACATCCTACCATATAACGCCTCATATGGAGCTATACTAATACTACTGTGATACTAATTATTATAATCAAATTTGATCAGAGCTATATACTGATCTCATACTCCTTGAAACTCCGAAACACAAACTCTGAACATATCCTTAACAATCTTAATTATCCTCTCACTCTGTCCATCTATCTGAGGATGAAATGCAGTACTGAAGTTCAATTTTGTACCCAAAGCTATTTGTAAGCTACCCCAAAATTTTGAGGTAAATCTAGGATCCCTGTCTAATACAATGGACATTGGAACTCCATATAATGTCACTACCTCATTCACATATCTCCAAGCTAACTGATCGAGTGAGTTATTCTCTCTTATAGGTAAAAAATGTGCTAAGTTGGTTAATCTATCAATAATGACCCAAATGGCATCATATAGCCTTAGAGTCCTTGATAAACCTATTATAAAATCCATCGTGATTCTTTCCCATTTCTACTCCAAAATAGGCAAGGACTGTAACTAACCAATTGTAGCCTGATGCTCAACTTTAATCTGTTAGCAAGTTAAACATTTATCCATATATTCAACCAGTTTCTTTTTCATTCCTGGCCACTAAAAATGCTGCTTCAGCATATTATACATCTTGGCCGTACTAGGATGCATAGCATAGGCTACTACATGTGCTTCCTTTAGAATCTCTTTCCTTAGATCTTCAAAATCGAGTACACACAACCTCTATTTCAACCATAATGTCTCATCTCTTATTTCAAATTCAAAATTTGGATTCACTTTCAACTTCTCAATTATCTTCACCAATTTGAGATCTTTGCATTGAGCCTGTCTGATTCTTTCATGTAAAACTGGTCTTAACTTCACTAGCTACCAATGTGAGTTTTGCCCTAAATTCAATTCAACATTCAAAGCTCTCAAGTGTACTAGGTTAGGCAATTTAGATAATTATACTTGAGCCATAATGATATTCGATTTCCAGCTTAATGCATCAGCTACCATATTAATTTTTCCCAGATGATACTCGATTGTACAATCATAATCTTTCAACAATTCTATCCATCTCCTCTATCTTATATTCAACTCTTTCCGGCTCAACAGATATTTCAGACTTTTATAATCAATGAATACCTGAAAAGTTTCACCATACAAGTAGTGTCTCCAAATCTTCAAAGTAAATACTACTGCAGAAAGCTCTAAGTCATGTACCAGATAATTAAACTTATGAGACCTCAACTGTCTCGATGCATATGCTATCACTCTGCCATGCTGCATCAATATACATTATAATCCCTGGTGTAAAGCATAACTATATACTATATAATCTCTTGTTCTAAATGGAATAACTAACACCGGTGCTGTAGTTAACCGATGCATTAGCTCCTTAAAACTTTTTTGACATTCATCATTCAATTTGAAAGGCACATTCTTCCTCAGAAGTTTTATCAAAGGGGCTGAGATTAGTGGGAACCCCTCAATAAATCTCCTGTAGTATCTGGTTAATCTAAGGAAACTTCGAATCTCAGACACATTTCTCAGAGCTTCCCACTTCATTACTGCTTCTACTTTCATTGGGTCTACTTGTATGCCCTGACCCGATACAATGTGACCCAATAATACTATTTGATCAAGCTAAAATTCACACTTACTGAATCTAGCATACAACTGTTTCTCTCTCATTATTTGTAGAAACAATCTCAAGTGCTTTGAATGTTCTTCTTTACATTTCGAATACACCAAAACATCATCAATAAACATAATTAAAAAATGATCTAAATAAGGTTAGAATACCTTATTCATTATTGCCATAAAAGTAGTCGGGGCATTCGTCAACCCAAATGGCATCACCAAGAACTCGAAGTGCCTATTTTTATTCTAAATGCACTCTTCGGTACATTAGCCTCAGCTATCTTCAGCTAATTGTACCCTGACCTTAAATCAAGTTTAGTGAATACTTAAGCCTCTTCAATCGATCAAACAAGTCATCTATCCTTGATATAGGATACTTGTTCTTTACTATCACCCGATTCAATTGCCGATAATCAATACACAACCTCAGAGTTCCATCCTTCTTCTTTACAAATAATACCAGAGCTCCCCAAGGTGACACACTAGGCCTGATGAAACCCTCATCTAACAACTCTTACTGGGTCTTTAGTTCCTTTAGTTCTACAGATGCCATCCTATATGGAGGAATTGATATAGGTGCTGTATCTGGAACGAGGCCTATTGTAAACTCTGTCTCCCTTTCTAGGGGTAAACCCAATAGTTCTATAAGAAACACGTCTAGGAAATCCCTAATAATAATTATATCCTAAATGGTTTGTTCAATACGACTATCAACCACGTGGGCTAGATAAGCCTCACATCCTCCTCATATCAATCTCAAAGTACTCATGAATGAAATTAATCAAGCTAGCACTGCTTAACTAACTCCTCGAAACACTTTAGTATAACAATTCATTATGGCCTTATAAGCAGTGAGCCAATCCATACCTAGAATGAGGTCTATCTCTCTCAACTACAATACGATCAAATCAGTTTCTAACTCTGCCTGATCAATTCGAAGTATACACCCTTTACATACCTCACCAATCACTGTAGTACTACCTACTGTAGTACTCACTACTAAACTATAATTCAACATTTCTCTATCACAATGCAGTCTAGATGCCAGATGTAGTGCGATGAATGAATGTGTAGATCCTGGATCTACCAATGTAAATGCTTCAAAATTTAAAACATTTAATATACTTGCTACCACATTTGGGGAGTTTTGCGCCTTCTGTCTGGTGATGGCACAGTCCCTGGCTTGAGACTGCGATTGGTTACTCCGTACCTCAGTCTTGACACTGGGCCCTGCTGATTGTGTCCTACCTTTAACTCTACCTCTCTATACTGATCCAATAGCTCTACTTTGCTAGACTGTTGTCTCAATCATTATTCCTCCTCTCATACCAGCCTGTGGTCCCAATGTCTCGGGATAATCTCTGATCTAATGCTTAGTAAAGTCACATCAAAAATAAGCTCCTGATAATCTCCTACACTCTCGACCATGCTTTTTACCACAGTGCTCACACTTAGGCATCTGTTGGGACTGCTAAGAGGGCACTTATCCTCTACTTCTACTGGCTTGAACAAATCCGATTCTGATTCTAGATTTTCTCGATCTAGTCTGGAATCGAAACGATGGATTTTGGTGCTTACTGAAGCTTCTGCCAGAATCATCATAAAATTCACTCTGTCTCTTCACTCTAGACTCTTATCTATACTCTCCCTGACCATCCTTCAACAACTATTCAATTCTGATAAAGGTCACTCATATTTCTATAAAGCTACCCAAATTAGAAATGGCTAGCCTCATTTTGATCTCCATATTTAACCCATCTTCAAACCTCTTACACTTGTCCTCTTTAGTAAGAATCAAAGCAATTCCATTCCCCATTAACTCATTAAATTTTATCTCATACTCTGCTAATGAGAGACTTCCTTGTTTCATATCTAGAAATTATTTCATCTTTTCGTCCAAATAAATCTTTGGTATGTAATTATCTCAAAACACCCTCAGAAAATCTTCCCAAGACAAACTACAAGGCCTGGTGGCACTGCCTAGAATAGTCTTCCATCACTGATATGTTGGACCTTACAATAGGAAAACTGCATAATTGAACCTCTCATCCAACTCGCAGTCTATCAGATCGAACATTGTTTTAGTTCTTTCTGAACACCTTTCTCCCATAACAGGGTCTGTGCTCCCGTAGAAGTCCACAACCTCCTTCTTTTTAAGCTTATAGTATCTCCTTTCCTTCTTCTCATAGATTCTTGGAGGCATTTGTGCAAACTCAGGTACGGGAGACTCTCTATTGACTCCAACAGACTCTATGTCGGCTGATTCTCTAACTTAATTGCCTATAGTAGATGACCTATAACAAAAATAGTTGTGATCATTTTCCAAATCTCTCACTATTTATCATGTCTAAATGTCCTTATATGGCCCATGGATGCCAAACCATACTTTAATACAAAAATTGTAACGCCACAACACCATAGAATATATACCTAAACATTCAGAAGACATTCCAATACAAACTCTATGACAATGGCATATTATAAAGCAATCTCATACACTTATATGGCATCAAACAAAGAACACAATGCTTAAAAATCTTAACTCCTCATTCATTAATTAACAAAAGTTACATTATAGTAGTACTTTCATTTAACAAGTATTTACATTATCATATACATCTCTCTTTATACAAAAGATCTACATGTAAAGAAAACTACTTAAATATAACTACAACTCCTCATATGCCAGCTGATAGACCTTTGAACCATAACTTAATCCAAATCGATCTTCTAGAATACCTTAGGAACTAGGTCTCTTGTCTCGTTCCTGAAAAGCTAAGTTGCAATTTTGATGAGTTTTGCGAACTCAGTGAGTAAACCATCATTGATGATTTAACTCATTCAACACCTTAAACATAACAAATATAAACTAAATACACAATAGTCTTCATTTCAGCAAATCATATCATCTTTTCAGGTAACATCATCATCTATCTCAGTTAATCATTTCATCAAAAGTACATAAGTGAGGCATATCACACTATCATCACAATTCAGAAGTGTTTTCATAATCATATAGTTCATAATCATGTACTAATGTAGATGCTTATAAGACTCCACTCTTGTTATTATTTATTGTGACTGAGTGCCTACAGATACAGATATTGACCCGTATTAGGTTTAATCAGATACAGAAATCACGGAGCAAAGCTCTACGTGCAAAATTCTGAGCTTAAAGTTCTTTTAGACTGGCTACTCTAGTCACGACACCTTTATCTAATCATGCATTTAAACAACAATTACTTATGATGCACAGATAGAATCTCATATTCATCAGACATCAATCCAACATTCAACTTACATTGAGTATTTAAAAATCATTCAAAATTCATATGCAAATAGAACACTTCCAATACATTCCCAAATATCAATCTCCTCGGGCTTTAAAGTTCGGAATTATTACAATCAAGTCATTAACAGTTTAATATATGGGAATTAAATAGAAGCAGAAATAAATCATTCCTAGTGTTATCATCTAGGTTGACCCACAGTATGCTCCCATATATACTATTGCCTGGATGGTCTGATAATGTGTTGTCGATGGTGTTTGACCTGAGCGTCTAAATACATATACATTGTATGCATTACTATCATGATCAAACCAATATATATTCAATTATGCATATATATGTGCCATGTTCAATGCATGCCTAATAGCTCGGGTATGTTTCCTTAATCATAATTCATAATCATTCACATATTGTGACTTGGATATGTCCTGTTTACATTTAGGTTAATACCTTAAGTAGACTTGACCATGCTCAATTCATTAACCATACATTTACTAACTCTTTTTTAATATTACAATTATTTCATATAATTCCCATTTCTCATTCATTCATTCCAAATGCATTATTAATATCCTTTGGAATACATTTGCATTCATATGAATATCTTTATTCCTTTAACACTCCTTCATTCCAAACTTGGATGCATTATTATCAAACATTCTTTTCCTTAAAGTATAACATCAATTATCAATCAAAACTTATAACACGTTTAACCAACTTTTTCAACATAAAATTATGTTCATTTTAAACCTTAATCAAGTCCAAATGCATCATAGTTAAGTACCTTATCCTTAGTTAGTTCAAAAATCACATAAAGGAACATTTTCTTTACTTCCATGCCAATCCCATGATCGTGTATGGCTTTCCACATTGTGGGATGGGTTATCGGAAAGTCCCTATCCATTTCCTTCATTAGTTTTCCATATTTTCTTAGGATAAGTTTCGAGTCAGTTTTGTATGACCATTTTGATATAGAAATTGAGGTTTTTAGGTATTATGTTCTTCTAAAAAACTATTTCTATATGTCTTAAGCTTCTAATGAACTAAAGTTAATACAATGTGGTTCATTATTCCTAGAGTTATACCCAAAATACTACAAACTATTCTCAAACAATGATAATAACCAAAACTCAACTTCAAGCTAAATTTCAAAACCATTAGAGACAGAACTATAATTCTATTCCTTCATGAGAATTGTAGAAATATGTATGCAGTTTAATCTAGAATTAAAATAACCCCATTTACATATCTACAGGTCAAGTTATGGCTAAAATACCGATGTATGTTTAGTGGAACCACTACAATTAACTCACGTCATACACCTTCAACTCCCCTTCACCATAGTACATCAATTCCACCTTATTCATGCCTCAACTCTAAATCAATTTCATGTCCAAAACTAATTTAAAAATCATTCATTAAGTAACTTACAAATCAATAACTTCCACACATCAAAACCAAACTAGAAATTATCATATAAGGATCATTTTTCTAGCACATATCATCACCAATATCTCATGTATTTCATTCTAATTCAAGCATCATTCCTATAACATTTATCATGCAATAAAACTCAGATTGTTACTTACCTATTAGCCTTCCAATTCAACACAAAGCTTTAAATTAAACCAAGTCTCCAAGAAACCAAAATCAACACAAACTTATGGTGAAAGCAAGGTAATTTTCAGACAGTAAAATGAAGATCACATTCAGCTAGTTTTCTTGGCAATTTGGTGAAGGATTTAGGTGTGGTTTTCATGCAACAAATTGGCTAGGGTTCAAGAAAATTTTTGAGGAAAAAGCTGGAGCAATTTTGGTGAAGGAATCAAGGAAGGATGTAGAAACTTGGGTGCTGGAATTTGCCACACCAATAAGCTAGCTAGGTGTCATTAACTTACAAAGACATATGTCTTAAAGCATGCTAACCATTTGTTCAACAATTAAGCTACTACTAATCTACTCATAATGCTACCATTTGTCACCCTTTAATCAATTCATGTATCAATCCAAGATTGGTCCACATGTCACATAAGAATTGGTCTAATTGTCATTTATTTACTAGTCTATTTGTCACACATTTAACTATTCCAAATGTCACTCAATTTTTAGACTTAATCACCCTAATTTTTCATGTATCAATTTATCCTACCACTTGGCATCTGTCCTAGTCCAAATTTACATTTTAATTCATCAACTTCCCAATACATAACATTTAGTTCCAATTTACTAATTGAAATCCAATCATACCAAAATTCAAGACATACCAAATCACAGTTCATATCATGTTCACTTAACATTTTTCATACCTCAAGACATGTCAAATGAGTGCATATGCTTACTTGTAATGTATACAAATATCAATCCATATATGAATGCTAATGTTATGCATGTATATGCAATGCTTGATCTAGGGTTGAACCCTAAGCATGTACTAAAAAACAGGATAGTACACATCGTGGAGAAGATTAAAGAACAAAGGAGATCGTCAAAAAGGTATGTAAACATCTTACATTTCATGTTTTTGTTTTTCTATATCTATATGCACGAGTAGATCTAGTTTTTGAGGTTTCGTTTTATTTCTGCTGCATATATTTGATATATATTATGTATGAAATGCATGATCGGATTCTAGTAGTGGTATTAGAGCCATTTTGTGCCTTGTTAGATGTAGAACACATAACATGTGAAAACTGGTTTCATTGTTGTGACATCTTAGGGTCCTTTAATGTTTTATTCAAAATTAATTATAGAAAAATGGTTTTTACGATTTTATTTCACCAATCTGTTCATAAGATATGTTTACATGATTCAATGTGACTGAAATAATTTTAATGTGATTAAAATATTTAATTTCTACTTTACTAGAACATGCATGAAATTTGTCTTTCTGCTGGGCATGTGATGTCTATTATCTAAACAAATAAAGTTACACATGATTTTTTCGGAATTTGATTATGGAAAAATTATGTGAATATATTTTGGATAGGTTTTTGCCTCTATATTTTTTTAATAATTATTAAAAATGTTTTAATAATTTTATCAAACAATTTTCCAGATCTAGACAGTTTTCCAGAAATTGTAGGATCTGTTTTGTTTGATGTTTTTGTATGTTTATATTTCGGTTCCAGAACCTTAAAAATATTTTTACATGATAAAAATGTGTTAATTTGATGTTTGATGCATGAATAAATGATTTTTCTCGAAATTTGATTTCCAGAAAATTTTAGAAGTCATATTTGTCATTTTTGGTGTCTTATCGATGTTTCGGTGATCATGATAATTTTTGGGTGATTCCTAAATTATTTTGATCATCATGAAATGACCTAGAGATGCTTGGAATAATGATTTAAGGTTATGGAAATTTTGGAAATTATAGAAAGTAATTTTGAATTAATTTTTGTAGAGCATAGATTTCTTAGTAAGACTAGAAAAATTGACATTTATGAGAAAATTGAAGTTGTTTAATTTTGGACATCAAATAATTATTTTAAGGTAAATTAATTATGAATTAATTTATGAAATTAGTAATTCATGTTAATCAGATTAATATTAATTCCAATCGGAATAACATACAATAGTAATTTTAGACAGGTTAGTAAAAGGCAGATAGTAAATTTAAGTGTAGGATTGTGTTTCCATATTAGGATCCATAAGATGTCATAACCAAAATGATGTGTTTACATATATGCATTAGAGAATGCATGGTTA
>JAOQML010000195.1:26005349-26017586 GCA_027568935.1 Erythroxylum urbanii | reverse complement strand
TCAATGAATGCATGTACCACTTTTTTATGTGCAAACATTCAATATTTATGTGCATATATGCTAACATTATGCATGAGTAAGAAAAATGCATTTCCTTAATCTCTCCTTGAGCTCATATGTACTGAAATTTCGGGTCCTAACCCTTAATATGAGAATGGGATGTTACACTACTATTGGAATTCCTATTTAATGCATCAGCTACCACTTCATCTTTGTTAGGATGATACTCAATTGTACAATCATAATCTTTTAACAATTCTATCCATCTCCTCTGTCTCATATTCAACTCCTTCTAACTTAACAAATATTTTAAACTTTTATGATTAATAAATACCTGAAAAGTTTCACTATATAGGTAGTGTCTCCAAATCTTCAAAGAAAATACTACACTACCAAGCTCTAAATCATCTACCACGTAATTAAACTCATGAGACCTTAACTGTCTCGATGCATATGCTATTACCCTACCATACTGTATCAATACACATTCTAAACCTTGATGTAAAGCATCACTATACACAACATATCCTCCAGATCCAGATGGAATGACTAACATTGGTGCTATAGTTAATTGATGCTTTATCTCCTCAAAACTCTCTGACAATCATCATTCCATCTGAAAGGCACATTCTTCCTCAGAAGTTTTGTCAAAGGAGCTGAGATCAATGAAAACTCCTCGATAAACCTTTTGTAATAACCAGCTAATCTAAGAAAACTCTGAATCTCAGTCACATTTCTCGGAGCTTCCCAATTTATCACTGCTTCTATTTTCTTCAAGTCTACCTATATGCCTTTCTAGACACAATATGACCCAAGAATACTACTTGATCAAGCCAAAATTCACACTTACTGAACTTGGCATATAGCTGTTTCTCCCTCATTATTTGTAGAACCAATCGTAGATGTTCAGAATGATCTTCTCTACACTTCGAATACATTAAAATGTCATCAATAAGCACAATCACAAAATGATATAAATAAGGTTGAAATACCTTATTGATCAAGGCCATAAAAGCTGTTGGGGCATTAGTTAACCCAAATGGCGTCACTAAAAACTCAAAGTGCCCATATTTGGTTCTAAATGCACTCTTCGGTACATCAGCCTTTTCTATTTTCAACTGATAGTACCCTGATCTCAAGTCTAACTTTGTAAACACTTGAGCTCCTTGTAATTGATCAAGCAAGTCATCTATCCTCGGTAGAGGATACTTATTCTTTATTGTCAATCGATTCAACTGTCTGTAATCAATGCATAACCTTAGAGTTCCATCCTTCTTCTTTACAAACAATACTGGAGCTCCCTAAAGTGACACACTAGGTCTAATAAAACCCTTTTCCAATAACTCCTATAACTGGGTCTTTAATTCCTTAAGTTCTACAGGTGACATCCTATATGGAGGAATTGATATAGGAGCGGTACCTAGAACAAGGTCAATGATAAACTCTTTCTCCTTTTCTGGGGATAAACTTGGCAATTCTGTGGAAAACACAGTCAGGAAATCTCTAACAATAAGAATATCCTGAATGGTTTGTTCATTACGGGTATCAAATACGTGGGCCAGATAAGCCTCACATTTACCTCGAATTAATCTCAAAGCACTTATGAATGAAATTAGTTAGGCTTGTACTACCTGACTAGCGGCTGATTAGGGGATTCAAGAACTACTTCCTTAGTATAACAGTTCATTATAGCCCGATGAGCAGTGAGCCAATCCATGCCTAGAATAATATATATTTCCTTTAACCATAATACAATCAAATCAGCTTCTAACTTTGCCTGATCAATCCGAACTATACACCATTTACATACCTCACCAATCACTGTCGTGCTACCCACTAGATTACTCACCTCTAATCCACATTTCAATATCTCTCTCTCACAATGCAATCTATTCAATATCTCTCTCTCAAAATGTAACCTAGATGCTAGATATAGTGTGATGAATTAATGTGTAGATCCTGGATCTACCAATGTAAATGCTTCAAAATTAAAAACATTTAACACACTGCTACCATATATGGGGAGTTCTGTACCTTCTGTCTAGTGATGGCATAGACCCTAGCTTGAGACTTCAGCTGGTTACTCTGCAACTTAGTCCTGACATTAGTCCCTGCTGACTATGTCCTGTCTCTACCTCTACCTCTTAATCCTGATCTGACAGCTTTACTTTATTGTATAGTTGTCTCTGTCACTATTCCTGCTCTCATTTTGGACTGTGATCCTAATGTCCCGGGACAATCTCTGATTTGATGCTCAACAGAGCCATATTAAAAGCAAGCTCTCGATAACTTCCAACACTCACCGCTATGCCTCTTACCATAATGCTTATAATCAGGCATCTATTGTGACTACCCTCTCGACACTGGTCCTCTACTTCTACTAGTCTGAAACCCAGATTGTCTCGATCTAGCTTAGAATTGAGATGATATATTTTGACATATATTGAAGCTTCTACCAGAATCAGCCTGAGACTCAATCTGCCTCTTCCTTCTAGACTCCTGTCTGTACTCTCCCTGACCATCTTTTAACAACTGTTCAATTCTAATCGAGGCCACTCGGGGTTTCGTAAAACTACCCAAATTAGAAATTGCTAACCTCATTCTGATTTATATTTTTAACCCATCTCAAACCTCTTACACTTGTCCTCCTTATTTGGGATTAACATAGTTGTATACCCTATTAATTCATTGAATCATATCTCATACTTTGCCACTGTGAGCCTCCTTTGCTTCAAATCCAGAAATTCTTTCATCTCTCTGTTTAGATAAATCTTCGGCATAAAATTCTCTTTAAACATCTTCAGAAAATCTTCTCAGGTCAAACTACAAGGTCTGGTGGTACTGCCTAGAATAGTCTTCCACTACTGGTATGTTGGACCTTGTAATAGTGAGACTGCATAAGCAAATCTCTCATCTACGTTACAGTCGATCTAATTAAACACTCTTTCAATCATTTCGAACCATCCTTAGACCTTAACAGGGTCTATACTCCTGTAGAAATCCGCAGCTCCCTGCTTTCTCAATTTTTCGTATCTCCTTTCTCTCCTCTCTGGAATTCTCGAAGGCATTTATGCAAATTCAGGTACAGAAGACTCTCTATTGGCTCCTACGGACTCTATGTCAGCTGACTCTCTAACTTGATCTCCTATGGTAGGTGACCTATAACAAAAATAATTTTGATCACTATTCGAAACTCTTACTATATATCATGTCTAAATGTTCTTATATTCCCTTACGGATGCCAAACCATATTGTAATACAAAAATTGTAACACCCTACTACTATAGAGTATACACTCGAACATCCAGATGACATTTCAATACATTCCGTATGACAATGACATGTTAGAATAATCATAATCACTTATATGGCATCATATAGAATAACAGAAGACTTAAAAATCTTAACACCTAATTTCATTAATTAACAAAAGTTACATTGTAACAGTATTTTCATATAAACCAATATTTACATTACTAAAACATTTGAAAGAGTACAAGTCTTTATAAAAAGTTCTACATGTACATCAAATAAGAAAACTACATAAAACAATCCACTACTCTTCTGTTGCCAGTTGACAGACCTTTAAGTGATAACTTAATCTAAAACGTTCTTCTAGAAAATTTTAGGAACTAGGTCTCCTCTCTCGTACTTGAAAAGCAATGTTGCAATTTTGATGAGTTTTGCGAATTCAGCAAGTGAACCATCATTGATGAATTCACTCATGTCAAGTACACAAATATTTCACATATAATCAAATTAACAAAATTCCTCATCTTAATAAGACATAATCAATGTCACATATTTCATATATTCTTTCAAATTATGCATGTCCCAATCAATCACATTATCAACATATACACAGATATGGCATATTGCCTTATCAACACAAGTTCAGAGAATGAATTCACAATCATATAATTCATAATCATGTACTAATGTAAATATATATGAGATTCCACTTTCATTAATATTTGTTATGATTGAGCATCTTTTAGATACAGATATTGGCCCACATTGGGCTCATTCAGATACAAAAATCACGGGGCAAGGCTTTATGTGCAAAATTCTGAGCTTAAAGACCTTTTAGATTGGTCACTTCGTCACAACGTTGTTTTTCTGATCATGAATTTAATGTAATGCATCAAATCACATAATATGCCATAAATAACATGCATTATAATGCACAGACATAATATTATATTCATTAGACCTAAGTCCGATATTCAACTTTTATTGAGTATACAGATATCATTCAGAATTTAGATGCAAACAGAACACTTCCAATACATTCCCAAATATCAAACTCCTCAGACTATTAATGTAAGAAATTATCACAATCAATTCATTACCAGTTCAATATATAGGAATTAAATAGAAACAGAAATAAATCAAGCTTAGTGCTATCAGCTAGGTTGACTCACAGTATGCTCCACTTTATGCTATTGCCTGGATGGCCCGACAATGTCTGAATGGCGACTGACTTAGGCATCTAAAATCATACAATTTGTACATAATTCACATTACAAAGTCGATCAATCAAATACATATTCATTTGTGCACATATATACATATTTCATGTTCAATGCATGCTCAATTGACTTTTCCCGAGTCTATAACCTTATTCAAATTTCTTAACTATTCAACATCATACGTTGTATATTACCATTTTGCAATCAAGTTTGTGCCTTAAATTAGCCGGATTTACTCCAAATTCATCAATCATACTTTACACTTATCCTTGAAAATTTCCATGATCAAAAAGCTTTTTATAATACACACACAATTGGTACTTTACATCTGAAATTTTAGCAAGCTAAATCTATAAGTTCACCAAAATGTTTCCAACATCATATACTCATACATTAACCCAATTCTTATTCAGAAATACCCTGTGTTCTCCAATACTGATTCATCCGTACCTTATACACATTATTCATGTCCTAAAGATCATATTTGCATAAAAAGAACCGCTTTATTCCTTTAACAAATTAGAATTTCCATATTTGAACTCAACACATCAAAACAGTCCGTTCATTAGAATATGACATCAATTAACTACGTAAACTCTAATTAATCAAGCAAAAATCTTAGCTCATTACTAACCTTAATCAAGTCCAAATATACCAATTTAGAGTGAAATTTCCCAGCTGGTTCAACATGGACACAAGTCTGAAATTAAAATTCCAGAATTTGTCATCAACATTACTAATGTGTATAACTTTTCTACCTTCAATACCTCACGAAATTAACAAGCTTAAAGACATCACTAACATCTGAAAATTTTTGGATTTCATGTCCCTTAAGGTTACTTCATTTCAGGTTAATTAAACTACCAAATTGGTTACACTAAGGCTTACAAAATTCTGCTCACTTATTTCATTAACATTCATTCTTTTACAAGACACCTATAGCTCAAATTTTCTAAATTTGAAAACACCTTAATAACACCTATCTTTAACATGAATTCCTCTTCAATTATACTTCAGTTCCCAACTTAAATCATCCATACAATAGTACAAAAACTACCATTTCCGTATATGTAATAATAGACCAGAAAAGTATCCATTCATTAGTTTTCTAGATTTTTCACACTTTATACCAAAGTTAAAACATCCTCTTTATAGTTCATCAATTATACCTCTTTCAGGCCTGAATCATACTCCAATTCAACATCAATAACCTCTCCAATTCTAGTTCAAAATTATTCAATTAACAGCTCACAAATCCTAGTCTTTCTTACATCAAAAATCAAACCAAAATTCTATCTTACATTATCATGCATATATGTCCAATTCTTTCTCAATTCAATAACACTCTTTTAACAACTTTCTTTGGAATAAATCCACCTTCTTTATAAATTAAATTCCAGTCCAATTCATCCATATAATGCCCTATACTCCATGGTTTTCATATACCAAAAAAAAAAGAGAAAAACTTCCAAGTTCATGCAACATTTTCCGGCACATATCTTCACCAATATCATATGCGTTTCATACCAATTCAAGCATCATTCTTATATCATTTGACATGCTATAAAACTCAGATTGTTACTTACCTATTACGCTTCCAATTTAACACAAAATTCCAGATTAACCAATCCTCCCAAGCAAGTAAAAATCAATGCAATTCTAGGGTGAAAGTGAGCTGGTTTTTTCAGACAGCAAGGTGAAGACAACTTTTAACATATTTCTTGGCTATTTGGTGTACGATATATATGTGGTTTTAGTGTAGAAACTTGGATAGGGTTCAAAAAAAATTATAGTGAAAAGAAGGAGCTATTTTGGTGAAGGAAACAAAGGAAAGAAGTAGCAAAACTCAGCTATAGAAACTTGTTACATCACACGCTATGTGTCACCTTCTAATGTCAACATTTGTCTTAAGGCATATATTACATTTGCCTAATCAAGATGCTGCCACTAATCGACAAATTTAGTAGCCATTTGTCTCCTACTAATCAGTCCACATGTGACTTCAAGATTGGTCTACTTTTAACATACTAATTAATTCAATTGTCGTTTAATTACTAGTCCATTTGTCACACAATTAACTATGCCAAATGTCACTCAATTTTACGCTTAGTAATCCTAATTTTTCATGTGTCAGTTTATCCTACCACTTAGCATTTGTCCTAGTCAAAATGTATATATTAATTCATTAATCTGCTAATCAATAACATTTAATTCCAATTTTCCAATTCAAATACAATCATACCAAAATTCAAGACATATTAATTCATTATTCACATCATGTTCAGTTAACATCTTTCATATGCTAACTTGTAATGTGTACAAATATCAATTCATGTATGAATGCTAATGTTATACTTGTATATTCAATGCTTGATCTAGGGTTCTAACCCTAAGCATTTTTCAGAAACCAAATATTACAATTCTCCCTCTTAACAAATTTCGTCCTCAAAATTTTTACCTGAATGGTCAAATAAGTAGGGGTACTGATTTCTCATGTGCTCCTCCATTTGCCATATGGCTTCCTCACTTGAATGATTCCTCCAAAGGACTTTGACCAATGCAATCACTCGATTCCTCAACTGTTTATTCTAATAACCAATTATCTTTACTGGTTCTTCAACATAACTCAAATTACTTGCAATTTCAACTTCTTGAGCTGGTAACGGAGGATCAAATTGATATCACCTAAGCATACTGACATGGAACACATTGTGAGTCTGAGACATCTCATTAGGTAAGGCTAACTTATAAGCCAATGGTCTAACTCTCTCAATGATCTTATAAAGACCAATGTATCTAGGACTTAACTTGCTTTTTTTACTGAACCTCAACACTCCTCGCCAAGGCGATACCCTCAAAAATACTTTATTTCCAACTTGATATTCGATATCTCTCTTGTGGTGATTTGTATAACTCTTTTATCTATCTTGTGCCATTTTAATTCTACTTTGAATAAAATTTTCTTTATCCACAATATCCTGAATCAATTCTAGGCCTTCAATAATTCTTAGACCCTCTTCATCCCAACATAAAGGTGAACAACACTTCCTGCCATATAACACCTCATATGGTGCCATACCAATGCTACTATGATACTGATTGTTATAAGCAAATTCAATCAAAGCCACATATTAGTCCCATGCTCCTTGAAACTCTAATATAAAAGCCCTTAGCATATTCTTAGCAGTTTTAATCGTTCTCTCACTCTGTCCATCTATTTGTGGATGAAATGTAGTACTAAAGTTCAACTTTGTTCCTAATGTTATCTGTAGACTACCCAAAATCTTGAGGTAAATCTAAGATCCCTGTCTGATATAATGTACACTAGAACTCCATGTAACCTTACTACCTCATTCACATATCTCCGAGCTAACTGATTTAGTGAGTTATTCTCTCTTATTGATGAGAAATGAGACGACTTTGTCGATATATCAACAATGACACAAATGGGATCATGTTGTCTCAAAGTCCTAGGCAAACCTAAAATAAAGTCTATAGTAATCCTCTCCCATTTCCACTCTGGAATAGGTAATGCTTATAACTTACTAACTGGACCCTGATTCTCTGCCTTAACTTGATGTCAAGTCAAACACTTAGCCACATATGTAGCCACTTGCCTCTTCATTCCTGGCCACTAGAAATGTTGTTTCAGTATGTTATATATCTTGGTAATACCAGTATGTATAGTGTAGGCTGCTACACGTGCTTCCTCCAAAATCTCTTTCCTCAAATCATCAACATCAGGCACACATAATCTTTGCTTTAACCATAATGTATCATCTCTTAATTCAAATTTAGAACTTAGATTTGCAATCATTTTCTCAATTAACTTCACTAATTCTAGATCTCTATTCTAAGCCTTTCTAATTCTTTCATACAATATAGGTCTTAGCTTCGATGTAGCTATCAATGCTTCATTTTGCGCCAAATTTAATTCCACATTCAGGGCTCTTAAATGAACTAGGCTCAGTAACCTTGATAACTATACTTGAGCCACACTACTATTGGACTTCTTGATTAGTGTATCAGCTACCATATTAGCTTTGGTAGGATGATACTCAATTATACAATCATAATCTTTCAATAATTCTATCTATTTCCTCTGTCTCATATTGTACTCATTCTGACTCAACAAATATTTTAAACTTTTATGATCAGTAAATACCTGAAAAGTTTCACCATACAGTTAGTATCTCCAAATCTTCAAAGCAAATACTACACCAGCAAGCTATAAATCATGTACCAGGTAGTTAAACTCATGAGACCTCAACTGTCTCGATGCATATGCTATTACCCTGCCATACTGCATCAGTACACATCCAAAACCCTGTTGTGAAGCATCACTGTACACAACATATCCTCTAGATCCAAATGGAATGGCTAATACTGGTGTTGTAGTTAACCGATGTTTTAGCTCCTTAAAACTCCTCTGACAATCATCATTTCATCTAAAAGGCACATTCTTTCTCAGAATTTTTGTTAAAGGGGCTGAAATCAGTGAAAACCCCTCAACAATCCTTCTGTAATAACCAGTTAATCCAAGGAAACTCCAAATCTCAGTCATATTTCTTAGAGCTTTCCACTTCATCATTGTTTCTATTTTCTTCGAGTCTACCTATATACCTTGTTAAGACACAATACGACCTAAGAATACTACTTGATTAAGCAAAAATTCATACTTACTGAACTTGTCATACAACTATTTCTCCCTCATTATATGTAGAACCAATTTTAGATGTTCAGAATGATCTTCTCTACACTTCGAATAGACCAAAATCTCATCAATAAAACAATCACAAAATGATCTAAATAAAGTTGAAATAACTTATTCATCAAGGTCATAAAAGCTACCAGGGCATTAGATAACCCAAATGGCATCACTAAAAACTCAAAGTGCCTATATCTCGTTCTAAATGCACTCTTCGGTATATTAGCCTTTGCTATCTTCAACTGATAGTACCTTGATCTCAAGTCTAACTTTGTAAATACCTGAGCTCCCTGTAATTGATCAAACAAGTCATCTATATGTGCCATCTTATATGGAGGAATTGATATAAGAGTAGTATCTGGAACAAGGTCAATGGTAAACTCTGTCTCCCTTTTTGAGGGTAAACCTGATAATTCTGTGGGAAACACATCCAAGAAATCCCTAATAATGGGAATATCCTGAATGGTTTGTTCATTTCAAGTATCAACTACATGGGCAAGATAAGCCTCACATCCACCTCGGATCAATCTCAAAGCACTTATGAATGAAATTAGTTAGGCTTGTATTGCCTGACTAACTCCTCGAAACACCACTCTCGACTGATTAGGGGATTCAAGAACTACTTCCTTAGTATAATAGTTCATTACAATCTGATGAGTAGTGAGCCAATCCATTTATAGAATAATATCTATTTCCTTTAACTACAATACAATCACATCAGCTTCTATCTCTGCCTGATCAATCCGAACTATGCACCCTTTACATACCTCACTAATCACTATCGTGCTACCCACTAGAGTACTCACCTTTAATCCATATTTCAATATCTCTCTCTCACAATGCAATGTAGATGCCAGATGCGGTGTGATGAATGAATGTATAGATCCTGGATCTACTAATGCAAATGCCTCAAAATTAAAAACATTTAACACACCTGCTACCACATCTAGGGAGTTCTGTGCTTCCTGTCTGGTGATGGCATAGACCATGGCCTGGGACTATATCTGGTTACTCCGTACCTCAGTACTGACACTAGGCCCTACTGACTGTGTCCTACCTCGACCTCCACCTCTCAGTTTAGATCCGATAACTCTATTTCGATATATAGTTGCCTCTGTCACTATTCCTGCTTTCATTCCAAACCGTGGTCCTAAATTCTCGAAAAAATCTTTAATCTGATGCTCAACAGAGCCACATTGGAAATAAGCTCCCGATAACCTCCAACACTCACGACCATGCTTCATACCTAAGTGCTCACAATCAGGCATCTGCTGTGACTACCCTCTTGACACTGGTCTTCTACCTCTACTAGTTTAAACAAATCCACCTCTTGGTCAAAACCTAGATTGTCTTGATCTAGATTGAAATTGATACAATTTGTTCTGACATTTACTGAAGCTTCTACCGGAATCAGTCTGAGACTTAACCTGCCTCTTCCCTCTATACTCCTGTCTGTACTCTCCCTGACCATCTTTTAACAACTGTCTAATTCTGATCAATCCCGCTTGCAGTTCCATAAAACTACCAAAATTAGAAATGGCTAGCCTCGTTTTGATTTCCATGTTTGATCCATCTTCAAACCTCCTACCCTTGTCCTCCCCAGTTGGAATGAATGCAGTTGCAAACACAATCAATTCATTGAATCTTATCTCATACTTTGCCACTGTGAGTCTGACTTGCTTTAGATCTAGAAATCTTTTATCTTTCTATCCAGATATATCTTTGGCATAAAATTCTCTCTAAAAACCTTGAGAAAATCTTCCCAAGTCAAACTACAAAGTCTAGTGGTACTGCCTAGAATAATCTTCTACCATTGGTATACTGGACCTTCCAGTAGTGAGAATGCATAAGCAAAATTCTCATCTGCCTCACAATCTATCTAATCAAACACTCCTTCAGTCCTTTCTAACAATCCTTTGGCCTCAGCAGGGTCTGTACTTCCGTAGAAGTTCATAACCCCTTGTTTCTCAATTTATCATATCTCCTTTCTCTCCTCTCCAGAATTCTCGGTGGCTTTTGTGCAAATTCAAGTACAATTGGCTCCTACAGGTTTTATGTAAGGTGACTCTGCAACTTGATCTCCTATGGTAAATGACCTATAACAAAGATATTTGTGATCACTATCTGAATCTCTCACTATATATAATGTATAAATGTTCTTATATGCCCTTATAGATGCCAAACCATGCTTTGATACCAAAATTGTAACACCCCACTACCATAGAGTATACACTCGAACATACAAAGGACATTCTAGTACATACCCTATGACAATGGCATGTTAGAGCAATCATAATCACTTATATGGCATCATACAGAATAACAGAAGACTTAAAAATATTAACTCTTCATTTCATTAACTAACAAAAGTTACATCGTAATAGTACTTTCATATAAACCAATATTTACATTACCAAAACATTTGAAAGCTTGCAAGTCTTTATACAAAAGTTCTATATGTACATAATATAAGAAAACTACATAAAAGAGTCTATTACTCTTCCGTTGTCAGCTGATAGACCTTTGATCTATAACTTAATCTAAAACGTTCTTCTAGAAAATTTTAGGAACTAGGTCTCCTCTCTCGTACCTGAAAAGCCACGTTGCAATTTTGATGAGTTTTGCAAACTCGGTGAGTGAACCATCATTGATGAATTAGCACTACTTAGTTAAAGCCAACCTCAACTGGATAAGGGAGATCATGCCAACTAAACCAACAAACAATCAACTTACTGCAGATATGAAATGAGATGGAACATTTAAAATGAGATATTTGTAACCTTTTGTTCTTATTTTGTTGAATTTG
The DNA here is from genome assembly GCA_027568935.1 of Erythroxylum urbanii. Lineage (NCBI taxonomy): Eukaryota > Viridiplantae > Streptophyta > Magnoliopsida > Malpighiales > Erythroxylaceae > Erythroxylum > Erythroxylum urbanii. The sequence continues at coordinate 26,005,600 of JAOQML010000195.1, read as the reverse complement.
TCTTATAACTAGAACTTCCTATAACTTAGTAATAGCTCTACTAGAGATAATAAAAATTCTCTTTTAATTAAAAAAATTCATATGTGGCGTAGATACAATATGTGGCAACCATATGGAAAATATTAATATAACGTAGCTTGTCACATCATTTATATTAAAGAAGAACTTGATGTTAGGTTACTTTTGCTAAAAATTGAATGTTTGGTCAAATTTATATAATGAGAATCATAAAATTGAATACAATGTAATAC
>JAOQML010000195.1:25991400-26005249 GCA_027568935.1 Erythroxylum urbanii | reverse complement strand
AGACGATTGGATTCCCTTTTTTCATATGGAATAGCTCAGCTCATAAAGAGCAGGGCAGATTGGTGGATAAACGGTAGGATCTGTTGACGTTGGTCACAAATGAAGCTTTGATACCATGTAAAAATGTATGAAAAGAATAGTTGTCTTATATCATCTCTATAAATGTTTATATATACACTTGGTGAATGAATGTAAATCATTCAATCATAACAGAAATAAATCAAACGATTTTGGGGTATTATGTTGAAACAGAAAGTGTAAGACAGCTCATGTTAGCTAGCAGTGAAATTTCCCTTCATACCGTTTGTGCTTTCTCTTCTTACAAAGATGACTTAAAATTGGCTTGAATTTCAACGAACTTAATTAATGTAGTTTGAATTCAAACTCAATTGAATTTCAGATGATTCAAAACTCTCTAAAACTGAAATTAGCTAAGAGTCTGAACTTGTCCGACCTTCAAACTTTTTACATCGAAGAGCATATTAAAAAAGGAGCGAAATAAATAATTGTGCAAGTTGATAATCTCTTACCATTACAAATGCTTATTATTTTCATCTTTCAAATACTTTGGTTGACTTTTGGATGAAAAACAAACAGAGTTAAAAGTTCTCATACTCACAAGATGCAAATTGCTTTTGCACGCATTTACTAAATTTTTACAAGAACATGTCAGTCCTTTTGGTGGGGTTCGACCAAAATTAAACCAATTTCATAACGACAAGCAGAAGAAGAAGAGGGGCTAGGCAGTAAAACAGTCAGCGACAATAACGAAGAAGAAAAGAGAAGTGGAATAAGATGAGACTGGCAACTAGGCCTACAGGTAACAGAAATAGATACTTTTTGTATTTATAGTCGAATTTATTCAAGTTGTATCTCATTCACTTCAAATAAAACCGAGCCAAGTTAAATTGTCAAAGCTGAAAATGACTAGGAAATCTTTGTTTCATGGAGTTTTTGGTTGTTGGCCAGATCTTACGATTGGAAAGTAAAACACTGCCATCCAGGCTTGGTGTGTGATCAGTCACTCTCAAAGCAACTTCGAGGAATGAGAATCTATTTGATTGTGTATCAATTTACATTAAGGGCACAGTCTTGATCCTTACTGACTATGCACTTTAAGCATACCTGCTAATTTTATCTCGAAATAAGGCAATTCCATCAGATTGACCCCGTATAAGAGGAAGCTATCCGTTCTGCGGATTTCAAACAAGGTCCTAAGCAGGAGATTGCTGTAACATACAGATTTCTAACCCGATTACATGAAAGAATTATGAGAAACAGTGCCTTCCAGATTTTGTTGCTTGAAGCATTAAATGGAGTTGTAACTAACAACTAGCCGGACAGTCTGTCACCACCAAATCCAGACTCGAGGTACCTTGCTTGGTTGAGATGACTAACATCACCCCAAGTCTTAATGGTCCACTCATCCTCGCCAGATATATGAAATATGTTGATAGATGTGTTTAAAACCTTTCCTCCAGATATTCGATTAGGGGAAGCCCGGTTGTAAAGTGCTCTGATAGCACCCCCATGAGAGACCACGACCACGCATTGCCCTGCATCAAAAGGAGCAATGACGTATGAATTCAATCCCCAAGTAAAGAGAGAACACGACTTCAGAAAATTTTAGACCATTTAAATGATAACAGGGTAGATTTTCCAATCATACAGAAAGTTTTCCTACCGACATCATTACATTGATACAAATACCTTGTCATTTGTATCAATGTGATGATGTTGGTAGGAAAACTTTCTGTATGATTGCAAAATCTACCCTGTTATCATTTAAATGGCCTAAAATTTTCTGAAGGTATTTGGAGCTCACATATGCTATGTGGATGGAAAAAGTAGGGATCTAGTAATCGCTTAAGTTTGAACAAAAAGAGTAGAAAATAAGAGATACCAAACTGCCGATGAATTAATGTTTTACAAAGTTAATAGGATATAAGACGTTATCAACAGCTGTACCTATATGCTTCTTGGCAATTCTCTGCAATGATGATGTGCAGCGCTGATAAAGTTGATCAAGACTTTCTCCACCACCCTGTACATGTGATGAATATAGATGAGCAATAATCTTAACTAGAACAAGTCATTGACATCATTTTCCTACATCTTTTGCATGTCTAACTCTTTATCTTGTGCATGAAGTTTTTACGAACTGGTTATTTCAGTGATAACCTGATCAACAATCCCCTATTTCTTGAGCATATCACACGGCAGGTAATAGGTTGTTTTCACCATATGATTAAAGAATGCTACAACGTCCAAAATTAAACTTATGCTCTACAAACTCATTAGCTTACAGAGCAAGACCTCCAACACTCATACAACTGCCGTCATTCAGCTCTTCATCTTACCTACTGTTTAGGAGGCCAAGTTCTGCTTTATGGACGTAATTAACAGCCCTTTTGAACAAGGTTCACTAGAACTATGCTGCTGTGCAAAATATCCACAATAGGTACAACTGAGTTGAGGATTACTTACTGGGATTTCTTGACTGGTGCTGTGGGATTTAAAGGCTTCGTAAGCCTTAGTTCTAACTGTGGCAGCTTCACGTATTGTAAGGCCTTGAATATCCCCTAAATTTCTTTCTCGAAGATCTGGATCCTTGAATACCTGAAATCAAATTCCAATCAAGTAAAAACATTAAAACTGAAAAAGAAAATAACAGATGCCACTCAACATATACCAGGTCCCTTACCAAACTCTGGCTTCATGAAAATCAAATGATCAAAAGAAATACTTGCATAACACTAGTCTGATCGTCAAGAATAAAACTTTGTTCTCTGTTCTGTTGACCAACAAAATCAAGCACATCGTTGCTACATTATGCAGATAAAAAAACCATGACATGATCACAGCATATCCAAACCTCAGGTACGCCACATCGATCAGCAATCGTCTCTGCTGTTACAAGAGCTCTCTTCAGATCAGAAGAGTACACAGCAGAAACTTTAAATTCCCTTGATACACGATCACCCACCTAAACAAAATGTAACCCGAAAATTTTTATTCTTTTTAAATAAAAGATTGCGATACTAAAAAAGTGGTCATACAGATTCAGGACTCACCAAAGCTGCTTGCGCTCTCCCGACTTCATTCAACTCCACATCCAGATGTCCCTGTCGGGTCATTTCACAAGGACACAGTGCCATTTCGCCCTTAAACAAATTACATTTTCGAAACAAAACCAAAAACTAAACAGAAAAAATAAAGAATAGAAAACCTGAATTTTTCCAGATGCATTCCATTCCGTTTCACCGTGACGCACCACGATGATCTCACAGTAAGCCAGCTGTTCGATGCTGTACCAGATTACACCGCACCAGTTATAGTTATTTTACAATTCAGAAAACAAATTCCAAACCAGAACTAGGAATCGGGACCGTACCCGGTGTCAGTCTCGGCCATGGACGTCGGCTCAGTGAGTCGGGTAGCGAGTTAAAATCTTAACGAAGAAGAAGAAACAGATTAAGAAATTGTGGCGCAGTTATTGAAGTGCGCCAGGTGCGCTGTACCGCTTTTCTGGTGGAATATATGCGTTATTGCGTGAGTGCAACTGTATAAGGCTTCTTTTCTGGATCAAAAAGTATGCTTATGCCCACAATTTTTAATTATTTACATAATTAATAAAAGGAAGAGCAATAGGTAAAACTTTAATTTTATATTTTTAATTTTAAAAAAATAGTCAAATAAAGCTGAACCGGCCGGGCTAAGCTCATTATAGAGCTGATCCGGGCGAGCTGAGCTCATTGCCATACACCAATTTCCCAAAAATACCACCAACATAGGACATGACACTCCGTATTTGCAAAAGCTTAGAAAACAAAACTATATCTTTTATTAAAATTGGTGAGAGCGACACACCACCGAAACACAATATATTGGTAGGAAAATTTTAAACATGAAAACCAACGAAGTGAACACTTAATAGTTAATACTCTCAGCGATTCCTGACAGAGACAAAGAAAAAATGGAGCCGTCTACTGAGAAAAGAAGAGAGAGTTCCATGTCCAAAACAAGAGAATCGTCAGAGGAGGTTCTTGGGGACACACTTCAGGCGAAGATGGTGGAATTGATTAGGACGAAAGAAGAACTAAAGAAAGCCAGGGACAGTGCCATGGAATCGTGGCTAGATTCAGCGCCTTTCATTGACGAGCTTGAAAAGTTGCAGTCAGGCGTTTCAAGTGCCAAGAACCGAACATCCATGTCCAATATCGTGATATCAGAACTCCAATCCCAGCTGGAGGACAGCAGAAAGGACCTCAGAACTAAGAAGGAGGAGGAATTGAAGGTTACTAAACTGACTAATGAATTGAATCAAGCTCTGGATCAAGCACGTGAAGACTTACAGACCGTTAAGCGGCTCAGAGATGAAGAACGCGTGGACAGGTCGAGTCTGAAACTTGTCCTCGGGATGAGGAAGCAGACACTGAAGACGCTGCAATTGACTCTCCGAGCCACACGCCTTGAAGCGGAAGCTTTCGCTGCATCGGTGGCCAACGCAATCCAAATTATCAACATTTCAGAAACTGAAAACGCCATGATTGAGCTTTCGCGGGAGGAATATTATGCGTTGAAAAAGAGAGCCAAAGATGAAGAGGCACTTGCAGAGTGGAGGATTAACGTGTCCAAAGAACAGAAACTCGCAGCGGAGGCAAGCCGAAATTTGGTTTTGACAAGGTTGAGAGGACTGAACTCCGATGGAAGTTCGATGAAAACCGTAACCTACGAAAAACCAATTGAAGATGAAGGTCATGAACATGCCATTGTAGAGGAAGAAAAGAAATTGGAGGAAGAGATCATTGAAATAGTTGTTCCCAAAGCTCAAACAAGATCAAATGCTATATCGAATGGTCGGAATACATCTAGGAAAACAAGGTCAACAAATAATAGCGGGAAAAGGCTTCAGCAAAAGAAGAAGCAAAAGAAGAAGAAGGCTTCCATTTTCAGTCAACTCAAAAGCTTTCTTGTGCGGAGCATCTCAAAGCTGTTTAAATGAGTTCAGATGTGTTATGATTAAGGTTGACGAAATCAGTTTCCATCATCAATAATGTTCCCGATCCTGGTTTCAGAAATAAATCCAGTTTCAGCTGTGATTTCTGTCCGGGATATTTGCAAGGCAATTCAGTCCTTTGTTTTTATCAAGGAAAACAACCCCCGACTCTACTACAAGTTGTTAGACATTTTCCCTACATATTGTACAATAATTAATTGTATTTTTCAATTTTTCAATAACTTAGCGACTAAGTTACATAATTTGATTTGGATAAAGATAATAAAGTGACTTAATAAATGATCTAAGTCAATGCGTCAAAATTCAGGAAAAAAATGGACCCCGATCAAAGTAGATCGGACCTATGTCAAGCCTGTGATGAGAAAATTCAATAAGGTTAAAATCTCCTGCAGCTGCTTAAGTAATTTGTGAACATTCAAATTCTCTGACCAGTCAAGAAATTCATGTGTTAAGAAAGTTGCAGAAAGATGTTAACAATGTGCCAGTGATCAACTTTCATAAAAGTCACTGAGAAAACGGACTTATTTCGGCTTTGCAAAGCTCGTTGAAAGTCATGGAATTGAAATCAGGTATTTTTTGTGTTTTTTTGTTTCATTCTCTTTCACGTTTGATCTTAGATGCGTAACTGAGGCTCATGTTATCCACTATACGTGTATCAGAGCCAAGTAACATGATTGAATCAAAGAAAGCGAACATTTTTTAGTTTTTCTCCATATGGAACTTGAAGAAAACTGATCCGGTTTTTGGTTTTTCCTTGCATATGGTTGCTTGAATACGTGTTGAATGTGGTTAACATTGAAAAAATAGGGTTAAAACAAGCTTCGAAGGTTGAAAAACCGACCCAAAACTCGCCAAAAACCCTTCTTTCCAACTAGGAGAGAGAAAAGTCGGGTGCGTGTATCGCGAACAAGTGGACAGCTAGGGTTTTGCCACGTGTCGACATTTGAGATGCATGCTCCAGAGGCGGTAGGTGAGTGGGTGCATGTTCGGCCCGTGGGCCAGTCCACCGTATACGCTACGCCCCTTCGGACACGCGTACATTGACTTACATCTGATGACGTTATTGACATCAACGCCATAATAACACTAACGTCAGCAGTACGAACAAAAAAATTTCAAAATTTTAGAATTTTTGTAAAGGTATCTCGGGTTATTTTGGGTTAGTTTCTAGGTCGGGGGAATTTGTAAAATGAGTTTTTAAATTTTTCTAGATTCATTATATGAGTAATAAATTGAAGTTTAACTCCAAAAAAAAGGAATTAAGACATTCTAAAGCTATTTTTGAGTGAATTTTCATGTAACGAACTTGACATAAGGTAGTTACATGAGGTTCTTATGTCTCGGGTGGTCGATTCAATGTTCGTTGACGCACGATGGTCGCTCTAATGAGATTTTTAGCTATTAAAGTATCAAATAAAAAAAGTTTTCAGAAAAAGTCTTCAGCACTAATATGTGATAATTAGAATGTGCATATGTTTTTGCATTTATTGATGGAATATTGTCACATACTGTATGCCTATAAAGAATGTGAGGATAACATAAAGATGTATCTCTTGTCTTTGTGGATCTTTTGGAAAGTGATGAGAATGTAGTCCACCGCATGCGCTACGCCCCTTCGGACACGCGCACATTGACTACATCTGATGACATCATATTGACATCAACGCCATAATAACACTAACGTCAGCAGTACCAACAAAAAAATTCAAAATTTTAGAATTTTTGTAAATGTATCTCGGGTTATTTTGGGTTAGTTTCCGGGTCGGGGGAATTTGTAAAATGAGTGTTTAAATTTTTCTGATTTATTACATGAGCAATAAATTGAAGTTTAACTCCAAAAAAAGGAATTAAGACATTCTAAAGCTGTTTTTGAGTGAATTTTTAAGTAACGAACTTGACATAAGGGAGTTACATGAGGTTTCTATGACTCGGGTGGTCGATTCAATGTTCATTGACGCACGATGGTCGCTTTAATGAGATTTTTTGCTACTAAAGTATCAAATAAAGTTTTCAGAAAATGTCTTCAATGCATATGTTTTTGCATTTATTGATGGAATATTGTCACATACTGTATGCCTATAAAGAATGTGAGGACAACGTAAAGATGTATCCCTTGTCTTTGTGGATCTTTTAGAAACTGACGAGAATGTAGTCACCACAATGGCCTTTCGAGTTAGTATTTTAAATTGTTCCACTTATATATTAGATGATGTCTTTAGTCTCATGTTTGGTTATTCTGCCCATAGGTGTTGGCCTTACATGAGATTTTAAGATGAGCATAAAGGCATTAGATGGAGAAAAGTCATTGTTGAATGATCTGTTCGCCCACAGGTGGTAGTGTCATGAGAGTTGATGGTGTACTTTGATCACTTTTATGTGGAAGTCTAGTTGCATATATTATGTATTCAGCCCACAAGTATTTCATAATATGTGTGACTAGATTAGCGGTACAGATACTATTTAATAGCTTTAAGTATCACAGTTATCCTACATTTGTACTGATCTTTACATTGTCTTTTTGTAATTACCTTTTCGGTCGACAATCACAGTTTCACTATTGAAACCCTTACTGGTTTCAATTAGAATAAGTGAAGAGAGGATATATTGAATGCAATGGAGATGGCATAAATTGATATGGCCATACTTAAGGATAGGTCATCTCCACCTACATCCAAAAGTTTGAAAGCCCATAAAACAGCTTATACAGCTTGGGATCGGTTGAACAGAATGTGTTACATAATCATTAAGAGATCCATACCTGACCATCTGCTAAGTGAACTTCCAAAGACATACATAGCAAAGAAGTTTCCTGTTAATGTCTCCTAAAAATACACAATCTCATCTAATGTTGAGGTAAGTACCTTGATAAAAGAATTATTCTCCATGAGGTGTATTGGAGAAGAGGGAGTGATGGAGTACATATCAAGAATGATCCATCTTTACTGTAGATTGAAGATATTAAATATTCCTCTTCCTAATGTCTTCATAATTCATTAGACTATGAACACACTCCCTCTATAGTTTAGTAATCTAGTGATGACATATTACTCGTTGGATGAGGAATGGGACTTCAATTCTTTGATTGCCCATTGTATTGCTAAGAAGGAGAAACTCAAAATTGCTACGCCTATAGTCCTCGTAGCAATTAAAAGGAAGGCAAAAGTGAAACTTGCTAAGTTTAAAGGTAGAAAGTCTAAATCTTCTCCACATATTGATTTTGATCAATCCAGTGCTAGTAAAGGTCCTGCGGTTATAAAGAAGTCAGTTGCATAAATTCTGGAAGGAAAAACTGAAACCATCAGGTAACTCCTTGGCTTCTCAATTCATGAATCCAATTATGTTGTAGCCACATCCAACTTTTGGTAGTTAGATGAAGAACATAGGTTCTTGGGGTACAAGAACCACTGTAGTTGTGAAGATCCATTGAAATGAGATAAACTGCTATCTCATCAGATTATATAGTCTATTTGGAGAACAAGACTATGGTATTGGACATGTTGTGAATCCAATCACTTTTCTAGAAGCTATTTATAGACCCCATGAGGTATTTTGGTAGGATACAATCCATGAAGTAAATGAGTTTAAAAGACCAAAAGGACTTTAGGATAAAGTTCAGTGGTTTAAGGCTCACTTAGTTGTCAGAAGGTTCACTCAGAGAGAAAAGTTTGACTTTAATGTTACCTTCTCACCCCCATCCTCAAAGGCTACATTTTGAGTGATTACGACAATTATAGATTGTGGTGATATAAATTTACATCAGATAGTTATTAAAACTGCTTTCTTGAATAAATATCTTTATGAAGAGGTATATATGGTACAACCTAAAGGTTTTCAGGATCTAGGTAAAACTGACATGGTTTGTACGTTAAGTAAATCAATATATGGTTTACATCAAACCTCCCGAAAGTGATAACTTATAATTGATGAGGTTTTGGCATCTTTCAGCTTCATGGAAAATAAAGTTAAAAGATGTTTGTACCACAAGGTCAAGGGGAGCAAATTTATCTTCCTATTATTTTATATAGATGATATATTGCTCGGGTCGTAAAACATAACCATGTTGCATGAGGTTAAGCAACTTATGGCTAAGCATTTTCACATAAAGAACCTTGGTGAAACATCTTTTGTCCTAGGTATTTAGATTCATCGGGATAGATCTCAACACTCATTAGGCTTCTCACAGTGTGCATACATTGAGCTATATGCTACAAAGGTTTAATATGGTTGAATGTAAATCTGTTGTAGCCCTAATCTCTCATACCAAGAGATTAACTTTGCCATAGTGTCCAAAGAATAAAGTAAAGAGAGAGATCATAAGGAATGTTCCATATTCTAGTGCATTTGGTAGTCTGATGTATGCCCAAGTATGCACTAGATCGGACATTGCATTTACTGTTGCACTGCTAGGTTGCTATTTGGTTAACCCAAGTATAAACCACTGGAATGTAGCTAAACAAGTGTTGAGATACTTAAAGGGAATCAAGGATTATATGTTGACATATAGAAAAGTTAACAGTCTAAACCTCATAGGGGATCCAGATTTGGATTTTAAGCTATGTGTCCAAAAGATAGGAAGTCCATATTAGAATAAAGCTTTAAATTTATAGATGGTATCATGTTGTGGAAGAGTGTTAAGTAGACACGGATAACTTCCTCGACCATACATACAGAGTGCATACTATGGGGTTGCTTCAAAGGCTGTTTGGCTCATAAACTTGATTTCTGAATTGTCTGTGGTTATTTTAGTGGTTATACCAATTTGGTTGTATTGTAATAATCTTGATGTTGTATTGTTTAGAAACAATAATAAGGATATCACAGGGTGTTAGCATTTACAGTTCAAATAGTTGACTATAAAGGAGTAGATACAGAAAGGTGACAATGAGATGGAGCATTTGAGGACTGAGAAAATGATAGTCGCTCCTTTAACTAAAAGACTTCGCCTATATGTGTTTGAAAAACATGTATACAGTATGGGTATATTGAAGTCATTAGACACTATTAGTTAGGGATTATTGTGTTTGCTCCATGTATATTTGTAAATTTATACTTTTTGATGTATTATGACAGCATGGTGGTTCATTAATAAAGATTATTATAGTTTATCCTTAGTACTACATGATATCATACATAGTCATAATAAATTTGAAGGTCTTAAGATTCGTGTCGATCTTAAGCATGTTACAGGTCATTGGGAATATATACAGCTTGTCCTTAGGCTTATGTTATTAAGACACATATAGTTTAATATGTATATCTATGGATTTTGACATGACATAGAGGGATATAAGTTTTAATCTCATAAAGGTTCTCTAATGAAGTTTAGTACTTAGTTAAAGAATATAAAGGTTTTCTCTACTGCAGTTTAGCATTAGCTGGGAGAAAATAAGATTTCTCTGATGCAGTTTAGTATAAAATCTAGAGAAATCGATACCTACAAACAGAAAGATGATACATATCATATCATACAAGTATCATCTGAGTTTGCCACACAACATTTTCCCATTCATGTTAGTGAGGTATTAGATATTCGTGATTATATTAGACCTGTATCACACATGACACATGTGTTTAATATCTTTCTGTATCAAAAGCCTTGTGGGACAGAATCATAAACTTTCGTTATCTTTGGATCAAATGTTTTGTTTTCAAACTTGATTGATCAATTCAGTAGCACGGCTTAACCGAATTTTAAACTAGTTTTAATTTAAGTCAAACACTGCCATAAATTATTGTCTAAGAGGGATAATGTTAGATATTTTCCCTATAGAGTGGACAACAATTAATTGTAATTTTTCAGTTTTTCAATAACCTATCAGTTAAGTTATGTAATTTGGCCCAGATAAAGATAATAAAGTAGCCCAATAAATGATCTAAGTCAATGGTGTTAGACAATTTTGTTCCTAGGGACATATTTGTCATTTTCCTATTAAGTGGACCACTATTAATTGTAATTTTGGCTTTTCAATAAATTATCGGTTAAGTTACGTAATTTGATCTAGATAAAGATAATAAAGTGACCCAATAAATGATCTAAATCAATGGGTCAAAGTTTGGGTAAAAAATGGATCCCTTTTAGTGTGGACCTGGTCTATATCGAATTTGTTATGGGGAAGCCCGATATAGAAGCTATATATATAGGTTAAGGTCTCTTACAGTTGCTCATATCAATCGTAAGCATAAGAATTCTCTGATCTGTTAAGAAAGCTTACGTTTTGAAATTTAATGTAGTAGACGTTCGTATAGCTAACATCAACATGACGTCAGTCGCACCACATCAACCACATGTTGGCGTGACCGACATGTGTCCTTTGGAGACGCATTTGGTATGTGTCGCGCACTTGGGTGTCATGCACAGACACGCCCACCGATGTAGGTGGGTGTATCGCATGCATCAGACATGCATCTGGCGGATATCGTACTATGTGTTTGGTGCGTGTAACACTCGCGTCATTCATGTCCGCGCGCCCGTGATACTGTTCACCTTCGTACGCGTGAGCCACATGTGCCCGATGGTAACGTGAACTCCGTCGCATGAAAATAGTATACATGTATTTAGCCTTGAGAAACGGGTTGAAAGCGAGCCTGGGAGCACAAAAAACGGACCCAAAACTAGCTGAAAATCTTCTCTTTCTGCATCAAAGTAGTATACAGACACGTGGCGCGATTCCACCAAACGCATGTCTGCAACGTACGATGCACGAGCCCGGGTCGGTGGGTGCATTTGCACATGTCAGATATGCTCCGACGCCAACGCGCAACTGACATCAACCGTATGGACATCTACTACAGTAAATTTAAAAAACACACAAAAATTTTAGATTCCCCATAAGGATGATCCGAGGTGTTTTGAGTCAATTTCGGGGCCTGGAAAATTTATAAAGCGAATTTTTCTATTTTTCTGGATTTATTACATTAGTAATAAATTAAAGTTTAACTCCAGAGAAAGGAATTAAGGTGTTCTAAATCTGATTTCGAGTGAATTTTCATGATTCGGACATCACTTGAGGGAGATTCTTTAAGTTTTTATGTCTCGGGTCTCATGTTCAGTTTTCAGGATTGTATGATAGTTACTCAAAAAAGGAACCAAGACATTCTGAAGCCATTTTGAGTGAATTTTCGTGCAATGAGCTTGCCATAAAGGAGATACATGTGTGTCTCAGGTGATTGGTTCGATGTCAAGTAATGCACGATAGTCACTCTACTAAGATTTTTCTTTTACAAAATTCTCAAATTAAGTTTTCAGTGAATGTCTTCAGCACGAATGTGTGACAATAAGATTGTGCATTTAGGTTTTGCATTTATTGAAGTTATATTATCACATACCATATGCCCATAAAGAATGTGAGGATAATATAAAGATGTATCCTTTGTGTTTGTGGAGTTTTTGGGTGCTGATGAGGATGTAGTCACGAAAGTGGCCAAGTGAGTATTTTGAATTATTCTGCTTGCATGTTGGGGGATGTCTTTGATTTTATGTTTGGTTATTCTGCCCGAAGGTGTTGGCCTTACATAACATTTTGAGATGATCATAAAGACATTAGATAGAAGAAAGTCGTTGCTTAAATGATCTATTCACCTAAAGGTGGTTGTGTCGTGAGAGTTGATGGTTTGTACTTTGATCTCTTTTATGTGGAGGTTTAATTGCACATATGATGTATTCAGCCCAAAGATGTTTCATAATATTTGTGATCGGATTTTCAGTAAAGATACTGTTTAATGACTTTCAAGATCGCTGTTATCCTATATTTATGCTGATCTAAGCAAAGTTACTAAAGAATCACCTTTTCGGTTAATAAAATCAGTGTCCCCATCGAAACACTAACCAATTTTAATACCAAGAAGAGAGTTGAGGATGTATTAAAGGCCATGAAAATAGCTGAGGTTGATATGGCCATACAGATACATAAGCCATCTCCACCTACATCCATGAGCTCGAAAGCTTATAAAGCAGCCTAAAAGCCCAGGATCAGTCTGCCCGATTATGTCTTATGACCATTAAGAGATCCATAGTTAATCATCTGCTCAGTGGACTTCCCGACAAAGATATAGTAAAGTAATTTCTTGGTAATGTCTCCCAGAGATACACAATCTCATCTAGTATTGAGACAAATGCCTTAATGGGAGAATTATTCTTCACGAGGAATATGGGAGAAGGGGGAGTTAAGGAGTACATATCAAGAATGACTCATCTTCACAGTAGACTGAAGATATTAAACATTCCTCTTCCTGATGTGTTTATAGTTCATCATACTCTAAATACACTCCCTCTAGAGTTAAGTAATTGGATGATGGCATATTATTTACAGGACGAGGAATGGGACTTCAATGATTTGATTTCCCATTGTGTTGCAGAGGAGGAGAAACTCAAGTTTGCTACTCCTACAAACCTCGAAGCAATTAAATGGGAGGCAAAGATGAAACCAATTAAGATCAAAGGTAGAAAGACTAAATCTTCTCCACATATTGATGATGGTCAATCCAGTGTTGGTGAAAGTCCTAGAGACATAAAGAAGCCAGCAGTATAAGGCCTAGAAAGAAAGACTGTGACTATCAGATAACTTCTTGGCTTGTCAATTTATGAATCTGATTTGCAATAGTCACATTAGGTACTTGGTGACTATATTATGGAGTATCTGATCAAGTTACTTCCACAATGCAGGAGTTCATATCTAGGATAAAGCCAAATAAAGGGAAGGAGAAACTAATGGTTCACATCAATGAAGAAGGCGATGGCCCGGCCCGGCCCGGCCCGTCGAAAAATTGCATCGGGCCATTTTGGCCCACGGCCCGTGAGGGCCGCAGAAGGCCGGCCCGCGAAGAGGCCCA
>JAOQML010000195.1:25951812-25962038 GCA_027568935.1 Erythroxylum urbanii | reverse complement strand
ATGTACAGACTGTACATTTGATGTATAAACTGTTGTTTTTGAGTAATGAAAAGAGGAAGAATTTGGTTTTAAAAATCATGTGATTTACAATTAATGGTTTTATTATTTAAATTGATACGATGCCATGTGGAGTTCTGTAGTGATCGCACATAGCGCTCCATTATCTTAGGATATGTATCGGAATGACCTACAGGCGTCTCGGTGCGTACCCTAGGGTAATGGGATGTTACACCCTGCCTCACTCTGTGTGTGTAAGCTCTTCAAACCCCTCACAGGCATTGGAGCACTCACCCCTTTCCTAGAAAGCTGCTCCCGATTCTTCCTCTTCCTGCTCACTTCATTTTTTATGTTTTCCAGTTTCTCCGCCTGCAGGGCCGTATTTACCAATAGCTGGTAGTCACAGAAATTATGAATCAGCACCTTCTCCTTGATCCCCAAATGGAGACCTCCCTCAAAGTTGCTGTACTTGTCCTCCTCATTAGCAACAATGTTTGCTGCATATCGAGAGAGCTGAGTAAACTTTAGTTCATACTCATTCACACTCATATCCCTCTGTGTAAGATTCATAAATTCTCTAGCCTTCTCTTAGATATAGATCCTCGAGAAGTATTTCCTCTTGAAAGCTTCCAAAAATTCCTTCCATGTCAGTACCGGTGGTATGTCCTGACTGTGGGGCACTGACTCCCACTAATGGAGCACATCCTCCTGTAGCAAGTTGACTGTATAGTCTAACTTCTCTTCATCAGAGCACTTCATTTATTTTAGGACTCTCTCGGTCCTCTTCAACCATGCTTCTGCCTCTTCAGGGTTGGTAGTCCCGTTAAAATCTACAGCTCCATACTTGCAGAGCTTGTCATACTGTCCAGTCCTCTCCACTGGAACTTGCATCGGAACTTGAGACCCTTGGCCCATGGCATATGAAAATGCCTGAGCAAAGGCTTGAAAGAAACGCGGATCCATGGGGTTTGCCTGAGGCATAGGAGGAGGCGGTGGAGGCACCTCATGTTGCACACAAGGCGTCTCAGAATCCGGAGCAGAAGGTATCCTCGTATCTTGTGGGACATAGGATTCATTAGTGCTCCCTTGACGAGAGCCATATCGAGTCAAAGTTCCTTGAGTTCTTTTTCAAGGTGGCATTTCACTCCTTCAATTGGAAATCATTGAAAATCTTTAGTTTATGCAAAACAGTTTCAAATCACGTAAACCAATTCAAAACAATACAAGTTGTTCATAAAAAAAATGCATGTTCACTTCATAATTGAAAACTACCCATCTCAAAGCTTAGGATATCCCTAAACCTAGTCAAAAACCTAGACCTAAACCTAGTCACTCTGATACTACAACTATTGGACCCCATTTTTGGAGCCCAACGTTCGGAGATATCATAAGACGTGAGCGTGCGTATTACCTTGAGGGTTATCTCTATGAACCCGTAATAGCCATATCCCACAAGAGTGGTGTGCCCGTACCAGTCAATCACCAAAATCATAATTAACTTCTTCAACACAATTGTAACTCCAAAACTCTAGTTTAATTTGATGCAAGAACTATCTCAAAAGGAACTCTATAGAAGAAGTTATGCTTAAAAAGCCAAAGTATGTTCATACCCCAGTCGTGCTCTCTAATCCGACCCCTCGCTGTCTTTCCATCAATCTTTTTCATATCGGGGACAAAAGCTAATAATTTCTTTCTTTTTGTGTAGGGGATAGAAGAACTTGTTAGGAAACCATTTCTTCAAGAATCACTTCATTTGGTGGTCGGACGATAGAGTTATGGCCAAAAGATTTAAACAATGTTTATATCCTCAATCATATTGTACCTATCGTGGGAGAATTGGCATAACATTCTCTAGAAATCTTGGAATGAGGTCATTCTTATACCATTTCAAAGAAGACTTCTATATCTACAACTTTTATAAAGACCACAAAGGGAGATTATGCTTTAAATAAGGTTCAAAGTTGTAATTTACTGTAGCTATCCCGAGAAGGTCTGTTTAACAGACATAATGTCCCTTCAAACGGATAACGGACATAATGTCCCTTCAAACAGATATAGACGGGTTTGGGAGCTATTTTTCACCCGAGAAGGTCTGTTTAACGGACATAAACAGACATTGGCAATGCTGGGGGTCCTTATAGACCTGAGAAGGTCCGTTTAACAGACCTAAAGTCCCTTTAACGGATATAGGGGTTACCCAAACCCCTCCAAAGCCTCTCCCAAGCTTCCTATATCCATTCTAATCATCACATTCACTCATAACCTTCCTATTTTCATTTCCTATAAAGCAATAACACTCCTTAAACATTTAATTACCAACTTGGGTACATTAAACTCCCCAAACTCAACTCAAATAACTCATCACATACAAAAACTCTCATCATTCACCATAGCTGTCATGTACAATACCTTCTATGCAACATAACCACTTGAAATGCTCATATCTCTCAACTCTGATACCCAAAATTTACATACTTTATAGAATTGGAAAGCTAAGAGAATAAGTTATAACTTTCTAGAAGACAATTTTGTCTAATTCTAACTACATTAGTACAATTTCTCCCTGAAGCCAGTACAAAATTTTTACCCCTATGAGAAGATTGAAAATGCAATATAAAGACTTGTAAATCATGAACAAAACATAATATGTATATTTCATTAACATCAAAACAAAGAAGAGTTTTACAACGCTTTAGTGGGCATTTTGAGCCCCTTTACATCATAATCCAAAATACCAAGTTTACAAAAATTAGAATCGCTCAAAATTCGACTAAAACATTGTTTTACATAATCTAATTTCAAAAACAAAACATGCAAACTAGAGTGATGCCTTGACTCTTGACTCGATCACTCGATATGTTGTTTATCACCTGATGATGGGAAGGGAGGGAGTGAGCTTAAAGCTCGTAGGTAACAGTCTTATAATCGGTAACAAGCAAAAATTATTGAAAACTCTCATAATCATAGCAATTTCTCATGAAAATCTATAAAACATATATTTCTTAAATTCTGAACTTGTCAAACCAATTCACAACTCATATAAGTCAAGCATTCATCAAACTTGTCAACATATGTAAGCACATGAGCACATCATCATGGTTTGGGTAAGTCCATGAACATGACGAACTACACAATTCCACATAATGGTCCTGTGTAGTCGTAAACTTGAGGGAGTCCATGAAGGAGCTCCGTGCCACTTCTGGGTAGGCGGGAGACGCCTTTAACTTGGTCAACGTGCACGTGACATTCTTGAATGGATTACACCAAACCTACATAACATGTAATTTATGAATTGTAAACATGTTGCCCAAATGACACATTTTGAAAAACTTGTTTTTCATGAGCATAAACTATTTTATATGCAATTCCATCATTATTTCACACTTTATCAACCAAAATCTCATACCAATCATATAACCATTTCTTAAATCATCCAAAAGGCAAAAATACAACAATTATGGAGCAATTTGAGATCATTCCCAAATCACTCGAAATTTATTCACAAAATTCATATACAAAAACATATGGTAAATTTTCAAACCATTTTAAAGAACAATAAATGCACATTTTTAAGGTAGTTGGAAATCATTTAATTCCATTTATTTAAAAGAAACTTTAATAGCTTATTGACTTAACTATAAATGTCACCCACCTTAATTTCCTTGTTTGAAAAGTTGCTCAAATGTGCCTCCCCTCTTGCTCCTCTTGCCTCTCTTGATTTTCTTCAACATTTACAAAAATCCCAAATCAATAGACATTCAAATTGGAAAACCCAAAGAACCAAAAGCATGAAATTGATCCTAGAATACTTAAACTCATACACTTCCCAAGCTCTTTGAACTAAAAACCTTTCAAAACTTCAAAAGATTAAAAATCAACTTACCTTGAATCTTCACCCAACAATGATTTTTCTTAGCTCTAATGGAAGCTCTAACCTTTCTCTCCCTTTTTCCTTCTTGAACTACTTCAAAAATCACTCTTGATGGCTAAGAAATGAAGAAACCCTAGCTTAACTCTCTTTTTTTCTCTCAACCACCAAAACTCTCTCCCTTCCTTCTTCAATTTCTTTTTTTCTCTCTTCTTCAAATGAAAGACACCACATTTTCTTCCCTTTTATATTCTTAGTGAATTCACAAGGTCTATTTTACCCTTACTTAAAAACTTATGTTCTTTCATCCATAAGTGGCTTGCCTAAAATACCCCTTATGTAATCTTATCACCTTAAACTTTAATTCCCTTAACCTATATCATATTATCTTACCCATATTAACATGCTAATTAACTCCAAGATAAAATAGTATAGCAAGACCCCAAATTAAAACTAATCATGCTTATTTATCAAAAATAAATGAATAAAATTCGAAGGCCAACAATCAGTAAGTAACACATACAGATCACCGGAGTATCTAGTAGTGGCTTGTCTTATTCGCGTAGATCTCTTTATTGGAACCTGAGCAGTCTCTGGTGATAGTGGTTGATTTTGGACATCATCTTCATTAGAATCTTCACCTGATTGATTTTGAACAGGAGCATCATCATTAGCTATATTCGATTGGCGATTTTCAATTTCATCTCCAAATTGTCTTGGCACTGTTTTTGGAGGAATTAACTCTAAGTCCACTGAGTCATCATTAGTTCTTGGAACATCCATTTTCACTTTGTCAAGATCTTCAATGGTTTCATCTTCGACAAAATAGCATCACGGCTCTGAATCAACTTCTTCTGGATTGGATCATAAAATTGATAACCAAATTGATCTTCTCTATAACCAATAAATATACACTGGCAAGTCTTGATATCAAGCTTGGATCTCTCATCTTTAGTAATATGAACATAAGCTTTGCAACCAAAAACCTTTAGATGATCATAAGAAACATCCTTTCCTAACCATACTTTCTCTAGAACACAGACTGTAAAGGAATGTATGGTGAGCGATTTAATATATGAACTGTTGTGAATAGAGCCCTACCCCAAAATGTCTTAGGCAACTTTGCATATGAGAGTAGGCATTTAACTCTCTCCATCAAAGACAAGTTCATCCTTTCAGCTAAACCATTCAATTGCAGTGTGTTAGGAGGAGTAGTCTGATGATGAATACCATACTCTTTGCAATAGAAGTCAAATGGTCCAATGTACTCTCCATCATTGTCTGTTCGAATGCATTTCAACTTCTTCTCAATTTGTCTTTTAACCGAGGCATGAAATTGCTTGAAAACATCTAGCACTTTATCTTTAGTCTTCAATGTGTATACCTAAGTCTTCCTAGAATGGTTATTAATGAAAGTCACAAAATATTGAGCACCACCTAGTGAATTTGGCATTGGCCCACATAAATCTGAGTATATCAAATCTAACACATTCTTCATTCTAGAAGGAGGGAAACTTTTCAAAGCAACTCTATTTTGCTTTCCTGTAAAACAATCAGTACACTTCTTTAAATGTACCTGGTCAACTCCAAATAATGCATTCTTTTTCACTAACTGAGTCATCCCTTTTTCGCTCATAAGACCGAGTCTCCTGTGCCACAATTCAATTGCATCATATTTCTCCACTGGATTCACAACATCATTGGAGACCTTTGCCTACATCTCATACAACTTTAAGCACTTCTTACATTTGACAATTACCAAGGAGCCTTTAGTAAGTTTCTATTTGCCATGTTTGAAAGTGTTGCAAAAACCTTCATCATCAAGTATGCCAACCGAGATCAGATTTAGGCAAAGATCAAAAACATGTCTGACATCTTTCAGAGGCAGTCTTATGCCATTGTCTGTCTCCAAGTAAATATCAACTTTTTTGGTGATTTTGGCTAAACTGCTATTTCCCATTTTAACGACACTAAAATCTCCTTTTGTATATGATAAGAAGAGTTCTTTATGTGATGTGGTGTGAATAGTGGCATCACTGTCACCTATCCAGTTAAACTCACATGATGCACTATTCACATCATTATCATATGAGACGATGTGAAAGTCATCAATGGTGGTAGCCGTCGATGTGTGTTCATCATCACTATTATCATCAGGTTTACGAAATTCGTATCGTACCGGCCAAAAAACGGTATGAAATATTAATTTTCAGTATCGAGTTTCAATACCAGTCGGTACCGACCAATACCGGTCGGCATTATAAATACCGACCATATACTGGTTAGTATTAAAAATTTTGAAAAATATAGGGACTAGAACCATGCCCTTTTGATGGTTACTGCCACCGACGAAGTACTGAACTACCACATTTAGTTTCTTAATACTAGATGCACCAACCATATGTGTGGTAAAAAGGAGCTTTTTATCGATCTTGATGAGTCTGCCCGCTCTAAAGTAAAGTTTGTCGATGATAGCACTGTGCCGATGATGGGGAAAGGAAAAAATTTTAATTAAGTTGAAGAATAGAAATCACAATTGTATTTTAGATGTCTTCTACGTGCCTTACATGAAGAGTAATCTACTTAGATATGAGAAGTACATTCAAGAAAACCATCTTTCAATTTTTGACATAAAAGGTACACTCATTCTAAAGGCTTCTTTGACAAAAAACCGCACGTTTTGGGTTGACATTTCAAATGATGTTCATGCATACTTTAATACAATGGTAAAAAATGATTTTTGGCTTTGGCATCTACGGTTTAGTTACCTAAATTTCCAAAGCTTGAAGTTGCTTGCTCAACGTGACATGGTAAAAGGCTTGCCAAGCATAGATCATCCAAATCAACTATGTGAAGCTTGTGTCTTAGGTAAATAAAGTAGATTGCCATTTGTTGTTGGAAATAATCAAAGAGCAAACCAGCTACTTGAACTAGCTCATTCCGACGTGCGTGGTCCAATGAATGTCGAGTCAAACGACATAATAAGTACTTCTTGACCTTTATTGATGATTTTATGAGAAAATTTTAGGTCTACCTATTGCTAAGAAAATATGAAGTTTTTACATGCTTTAAGAAGTTCAAGACTTGTATAGAGAAACAAAATGGTTGTTGTATTAAAACATTATGCACAGATGGCGGAGATGAATATACATCTATTGAATTCAAGAAGTTTATTGATGAATATGGAATTCAACATCAGATTACTCCTCCCTACACTCCGCAATACAACGAGGTTGCCAAACAGAAGAACAAGATCATCTTGGACATGTCAAGGAGTATGTTAACGGAGAAGAGAATGTCTAATTCTTTTTGGGCAAAAGCTATTTCTTGTTCGGTTTGCTTATTGAATAGGTCTCCACTAAGAAGTGTCAAAAATATAACTCCTGTTGAAGTATGGTCCAGAATCAAGCCAAGAATAAGGCAGCTTAAAATGTTTGGCTCTACTGCCCACATCTATATACCGGGGCCAACGAGGACGAAGCTTGATGATCATGGAGAGAAAACTATCCTTGTGGGTTACATATATGGAGGCTACAAGCTCTTTAATCCAATAACAAAGAAGGTGGTTATAAGCAGAGATGTAATCTTTGCTTAAGATGAAGCATGGAATTGGGATTTAAACACACAAAAAGACTCACAACGGCGACCAATTGAACTTTTTAAAGAGGCCCCTCAAGTTGAAGCTTTTGATGCAAATGAAGAAATTGCACTAACCCCGCTTATATCACAAGTACCTGTTGTTACCGAGAGGATAAAATGACAAAGACAACTTCTTGTCACTCTGTGAGATTATGAGGTAACTCTTGATGATACCATTGATCATGATGAAAACATGGTGCACTTTGCTATGTATGTAGATTGTGAACCTATTATTTTTGAAGAAGCTATTTAAGATCCTAAGTGGGTGAAAGCCATGGGGGAGGAAACGAATTCAATTGAGAAGAATAACACATGGGAGCTTGTCAATGTTCAACAAGGCTGTAAACCCATTGATGTGAAATGGGTTTTCAAGACCAAATTAAAGGCAGATGGGGAGGTAGAAAGGTATAAAGCAAGATTGGTTGTGAAGGTATATGAACAGATGCCTATTAATTATCAAGAGGTATTTTCCCTTATAGCTCAAATGGAAACCATAAGGCTAATAATTGCCTTAGCTGCGAAGAATCAATGGAAGATCCATCAAATGGACATAAAGTCAACTTTTTAAAATGGCCCACTTCAAGAGGAAGTTTTTGCCAAGTAGCCCCTTGGATTCCTGAAGCAAGGAAAAGAAGACAAGGTGTACAGATTAAAAAGGCATTGTACGGCCTAAAGCAAGCCTTATGAGCATGGAACAAGTGCATCGACTCCTTTATTGAAGCTGGATTTAAGAAATGTCCATCTAAACATGCTCTATATGTGAAAATTAATGGCATTGGTGATACTTTGTTGTTGTGTCTTTATGTTGTTAACTTGATTTTTACAGGGAATAATCCTCAAACGATTGAAGACTTCAAGAAATCCATGATGCAAGAATTTGATATGACAAATATTGGGCTAATGTCATTTGTCCTTGGCATAGAAGTTGCTCACAAAGATGATGGTATTTTTATCTCACAAAGGAGGTATGCTTCTGACATTTTAAAGAAGTTCAATATGCAAGAGAGTAATTACACAAGAACTTTGTTAGGGTTGGTACGAAACTGACTAAAGATGGAGAAGGACCATTTATTGATCCAACTTACTTCAAGAAAATTGTTGGTAGCTTGAGATACCTCACATGTACAAGGCCAGACATCACACATATGGTGTCAGCATGATTAGCAAATTTATGGAGGCCCCATGTTAGTCACATTTACAAGTTGCTAAGAGGATTTTGAGGTATTTAAAGGGTACTCTTGATTATGGTCTATTTTATTCTACATCTAGTAGTTCTCTTGTTGGTTTTTCTGATAGCGATTAGGGAAGAGATTTAGAGGATCGGAAGAGTACTACTAGATACTACTTCTTTTATGGATCTACTGCTTGTTCACGATCTTCTAAAAAGCAGTCCATTGTAGCATTGTTAACTTGTGAAGCAGAATATGTTACTGCCTCAACAAGTGCTTGTCGACCTATTTAGTTACTCGATGTGATGAATCATATGAATAATCCAATGGAAGGTGCAGATTTTTGTTGACAGTGTTCAGCTATTAACTTGGCAAAAAATCCAGTGGCACAAAGGAGAAGTAAACATATTCATTTTCATTTCTTAAGGGATTTAATTGACAAGAAAGTGATTTAATTGAAGTACTGCAAATATGAGGATCAAGTGGCTGACATCCCCACAAAACCATTGAAGTATGACGCTTTTATGAAATTGAGAAAGATGCTTGGAGTCTGTCTTTCAAAATCAAAATTAAGGGAGGTTGTTGGAGTTAATTCTAATCTGTAATGTTATCGGCGTTAATGCTAATAGTGGTTATCATGTGTTATTAGGCATGTGACATAGCCCGTGACCTGGCGGGCCGGGATGGCTTAGCCTACAACCCGGCCCATGACCTAAGTTATGACCCGTCAGGTTACAAATAGGTCGGGTATTTTTTAAATTAAAAAATTTAAAACCAAAACAACACCGTTTCGAAAAAATAAAACACGCGGTGTCATTAGTAGTCACGGTAACGACATCGTGTGTCAGTGATAACATAAAAGTAGGAATTTTTCATTGTATTTTCGTCTATTTATAACAACTGTTGTGGATTTTTCAACGATATAATACATATCAGTTTTTTCGTTTCTTTCGTTCAACTTGTTTTACTTCAATACACTTGTTTTAGTTTTAACACCTCCCCCTTCAGAACCTTCTCTACAAGGTTCACACCAGGAAACCGCTGCTGAATGTCATATAAAAACTCCCGTGAAACATCATGGTCCGTTGCAGAAGACCATTGCTCCAGGATTTGCACAGCTAGGTGATGACGACGATTAACTAGTCGTCTGTCCAACACAGCTACAGGAATGCGTAACATAGAATGCAACGAAGGAGGCAACACCGAAGAGACAACTGCAGAATCCGATACTCTACATTTCAATTGGGAAACGTGAAAGGTAGGATGAAGACGGCTATCCCTACAAATCCATGATATAATAAATGCAGTCATTACCATACCACATTCAACAACCAAGATCCTCTTCATTTTATTTAGAGCATAATAAGTTGATAGAACCATACCTCCAACATTTGGCATGTCCCTCTCCATTGTTCAAAGCTCTTCAACCTATCAAAAACCAAAAACAACAACACACAAACTCTTTTGCAAGAGGGGGTTATGGTAGAAGACCCTTATCTTCTTTACACACCACACACACACTATATAAATCACAATCTCACCCTTATGTCATA
>JAOQML010000195.1:25928477-25939034 GCA_027568935.1 Erythroxylum urbanii | reverse complement strand
TTATTTATTGACTATTTCGGTATTAAACAAATATATTTTATTTTCTTAATAAAATAATATTTTTATTATTTGTAATATATACCTAGTAATGTTCGGTCTTTCCCAATCTCAAAATATGTTGTGAAGGAAAGGCATCTTAGACAGAACATCGGCTACTGACATATCCCTATTAGCATCTTTCCGTAATTTGGATAAGGAAGCATGCTAATTGTATGAGCAGGACTAATCCCAAGAATTTAGCTGTTATCGAATCAAATGGAGGAATATTTGTTTGGTTTATCAGAACTCAACATAGACTAGATAACCAGTTGAAAAGGAGACTGCAAAACTGATGGAGAATCATCCATATTTTTGTCAATCAACTTCATAGAATTCATAAATATGCATTAGGCTATAGGTAGCAAAAACATACAAGAAGAGGACAGAACTTAAGCTGATGCAGAACTAAACTTAAAACATGATACTTGCGAAAATATCACAGAATTTCTAAGGTACTTGCGAGGTTAAAGAAGCAAAAGTCCAATCATCAATTCCTTCCTATTACCGTCAAATTCTTTATTGTTATGATCCTATATGTCTCTGTGATCCAAGTTCCCCATGTATATTTGTATATGCAAAATTCATGGGCAACAGGATCAGATGATTTCTGTGTAACAGTCTCTGCTGACTTCTAAATCCTGCTATTTCCAACTATGGCTCTCTGATTTCTCATCGTCTTCAGATCTCATACTGTTAGCTCCAGTACTAGAGGTGTATTTAGCAGACCCATTTCCATGAAGTGGTCCTTTTGGAGAAGTCGATTCTGAAGTGCTTGGTTTTAAACGGGCCGTAGCCATCCACAATCCATTCGATGCAGCTGTTGGAAGACCTGGTTGCTTGCGGATATGAAGCCTGTATTTCTGGTTACATATAAGAATTTTGGTTAACTCTCCACAAGCGTGATGCTTGGAAACATGGCTTCGTTAGTTGGTGAAGAACTTACTTGCAAATGGCTTTTAACCTCATCATTGGTGAGGCCATCCACCCGCATAAGCTCCCTAATCTGTTTAGGTGTAGCCACTGTAAAACAGAATAAACACAATTTGGCCCCTTCAGAGTTCGTCTGGAATCCGAATCATTCAAGCACGTTTTACTTGTCAGAAAAGCACACAAAAACAAAGCTTTTAACCAACAATTCCACATCTTCTACGCAGGTTGCAGATTCCCAAGTGTCATCCAAACATATTTATGCTCTAGGAATAATAAAGAAACTTGTGAAAACTTTACTTTTCAGGGCCTTAATCACTAACCTTTAGGTCCTCCGAGTCGTTCAAGGGAATCGATAAATCTACGGTGAAGCTCCGGGGACCAGCACCGCCTCTGCTTCTTGTTACCCTGATGTTGCTGAATTACGCTTTGGATTCTCTGTTTGTTGGCATTGCCTTTTGATATCCAGTTGCAGGAACCAAGTTCAGAGACTGGAGTCATTAGAGAGAGTCCAGTAACCTGTGAAACAACTTCTTTCTCTTCTTTCTTACCAGTTTCTTCCAATTCAGGAACAAGCACGAACGACCCTGCACTCTTTCTGTAGTTACAAAGCTGAATTGGGTTCTCGCAAGTAGACTGATTATCCTCCTCCTCGCTCCTCTGCCAACAAAATGAACAAAACCCAAAAAGTCCAATCTTGAAAATCCCAAGAAAACTTTGGCTATTGTATAATTTTGTACGAATTGAATATTTACCTGTTTTAATTCAGACTTCTCGTCTTTTTTCTGACAATCAAGGCTAATGTCGTTGCTGTTCCAAAGCTGAACAGAACTCATCCACATCCTCTTGTCACTTGTATCATCCTCTAACTTCACTTTCTCATCTTCATCACAATTCCTTTCCAGACTCGGTGGCTTCATATCCATATCTCTATCATTTGATTCCTCGCACTGCATTGCCTCCTCCTTCAATCTCACAATAGCTACAAAAACCAAAAGGAAGATCAAAAACCCATCTTTAGAAACTAAAAAAATCAGACAAACAAGACAGAAAGGCGATACAAACCATCGTTCAAAAGAAGCAAGCTAAGAGGGAGTTCACGTTTAAAAGCATCGATCTTTCTCATCTCTTCCTCTAATCTCTTCACGTAATCTGCAAGCTTTGACAACTTGTGGGTACCATCTTCAATCCTCGACGCCTCCCAGATAAACTCGTTGATTGTTTTAGGCGTATATGACAAGCTCAAACCCAAGCTCAGCTCCATTTTTCAGTAAAATCCTTTGACAGCAACTAGCTTTCCCTGGTCTCTAACATTGGTCAAATAAACACGGCAATGAACAGACAAATAAGAGAGAGAGATGGATATATAAAGAGGAGAGTCAAAAATCCCAGATTCAGGACGCGAAGATTCGGTTAATCACATACGAGTCGTCGCATATTTGAGTCCACTCAGTAGAGAGCGGTGACTCGAGAAGGGATTGTTTTTACTTTCTATCAAAGACCCTTCAGATTTCTTTAACATTTTCTGTATCATAATTGGTGATAAAATCAAGAGGAAAAATTTCACAAGGCTCTTCTTTTGTACCTCACAAGATTCTTCGGTAGGTAAGTAAACGTCTCAATTCGGAAACTAATTATGCTTCTTAGGCAGCATATGTTCTTCTTGAACTTCTTATAGATAAATAAAAAACGTATATCAAAATATATCCGTGTTTTATCTGATTTTTTAATTATATTTAAAATAATAAAAAAGCAAATCGTTATCCCATTATCAAACCACTAAGCACAATGGTGGATATAGTACTAGTAGTCAACAAAGAAAATGAGGCAATAAGGTATGCTGCTCATGTGAAAGATTCTTTGGGCAAAGCACCTTTACTTGACTGTTTGTCAAGAAAAATTAATGGTAGTGGGACCCTTTCCACAATCTCCAAAACTAGAAATTTAGAATCTGCTTCTTACATCTAGAGAGATAAAGAAGAAGAAATAATTAAATAAACCAACACATAAGGGTTGTCATCTCCAACCAAAGAATCACCACGTGGCAATAACCCTTTTAATGAGCGGTGAGATTCTTCTGTACAAAGGCTCGTCCCGTACGTTCCAAGTAACGGAGGGAATAGTTCCTTCGCGAACATAAAAGAGTGAATAAATTATTAAAATCCAACCAAAATTAGTACACAAAATATTGCATGGACTCGTTGATTCCCATTCTCAGGATTCTCTTTGTCTAGAGACTGACACGTGATGCCAAAAACAAAAACTTCAAGGGTTTTCAGGCATGTGAGATATTAAAATAACCACTCTATCGAGATAAAGATTCCTTTTTCCGTCCTTTAATTTGTTCGGTGGGGTTTTTCATAATTTAACTTATTTAAATGTTGTTTTATTAATAAAACATTTTTTATAAAATTAAACAACAATGTAATGTTATAAATAATTTTTTAAACAATATTTTTAAAATCAGACTGAAAGTTAAACTAATAAGACAGAAAATTTAAGATTTAAAAGTTTCAACTAGTATTAAACCGTCATAAAATCGATTAAAGACTGAATAAAATTAAAGAATTTGAAATATGATTAAAAAAAGTGTCCTTACCTATCAAAGAATTTAAAGTTTAATTGAAAAAAGATATTATTAAAAGAAAACTAATTGATTTATTTTAGTTTATCATAATTTATTAATTTACAAAAATTGACATATTAATTAGTAACTTATTGGTTTTAAAAAGAATTATTAAAGTAACTAAAATTTAAAAATCGAGTTAGAAAGTTAGACGGTTTAAAATTTTTACAGTTAAATTTACCAAATTGGTTAGGTTTTTTATTCAGGCTTTTAATTGAATTATGTTAAAAGACAGTTAAAAGATTTAACATAGCTCATTTATGCAGAAACGATTCTCAATAATCTCCTTTTCCCAATTTGTCTCTTTCTTTGAACTTTTCTTACTCACTTTCTTTTGTGATGTATTTTGTGAGAAGACAAAATTTGTTATTATGTTAAGTAGAGATAAAACCTTAATCTCCTTAATAAATTGACAACTATCAATCAATTTAAAATTCCCTATTATAATGGGCCAAAAGCTCAAATACACAGTTATGAAATTTTAGAAAACCCTAAAATTATGCTTACATGAAGTATCAGAGCATGGTTATAAGAAAATTATAACTATCCTTTAATGTAGATTTCCCACGATTAAGAGAACTTTATGAATCCTAATATGAAATTTTAGAAAACCCTAATTTTTGTTCTTTTATGGATTTGAAGATTTTGAAGGATAAATTCATATTTGTATGGAATTTAAAAAGATAAAAAAATTAGGATTAAAGTCGCAGCGTTGGCGATGTGGCCAACGTCATGAGCTAGGCATTCAGCCTGCGTCCCAATACTGGGCATTCAACCAGCGTCAGTCGTTGGGAAATTCCAGCATCTCAACGCTGGAGAAAGTTGTTAGGCATTGGAAAATTCCAACATCTTTGGCAATTTAATTTTTCTTAACTCAAAATATTATGTTTTAAATTTCAATTACTCATAATTTGATACTAATTAATTGTAAATTTATGGATAAATTGAAACTCATTGCTACATAATATTTTTAAAATCGCTCAAAGGTGGTTTGTTTATTTTTATAGTTAATGAGAATGAATGTAGGTAATGCACATACGAAATTATTCAGTTTAGATATCCAAAGATAATAAATATTTCTAATTGATGTTTATGTTATTATTGAATTATATACATATTATCATCATTATATGTTGTCTGGTATATTAATGGATTATTCAAAGCTAAACATTAGTATACAATTTATGAAAATCATTGGGAGTTGTATTATATTGTGCGTCAATGGACTGCTCAAAGGTGAACATTGATATGCAATTTATGAAGTTTTTTTGAATCTATGTATTATGCTGTTATATGAATCAAAGCATTGATTTTAAGTTTAAATTGAAGTCGCGGCTATTGCCATGCATCCGAATCTCACATCTGTTACAATGTTTAATGGATTGAACTTCTCTGAACGGAGTGAACAAATCCAGTTCTATTTTAGAATTTTAGACTTATGTTCTAAATGTTTTGAGCTTTGATGAGGAGAAAATTAGTTTTAACAATTGGAAAACATCAAAAAGATTGAGCCTGATGTATATAAAGATCACAATTGTTGGCAATATTAAGTTTGCTCTTCCCAAAATTAAAAGTGTTAAAGAATTACTTAAATTTATGAAAGAGCACTTCCATATTATTGACAAGTCTCTAGCTGAGACTCTTATAGGTACATTGAACACCATGAAGTTTGATGGATCATGTACTGTGCATGAACATGTCATTGAAATAACAAACATTAAAGTAAGACTTAAGTCTTTGGGAATAGAAGTGGACGAAAGCTTCCCTGTGCAGTTCATTTTGAACTCATTACTGTCTGAGAATGCTCATTTCCAAAAGAACTATAATACTATAAAGGACAAATGGAATGTGCATAAGTTACACAATGTGTTGGTTTAGGAAGAGACTGGACTCAAGAATCGAGGAAGCCACTTTATTAACTATGCCAAAAATGAAGGAGCTAGTTAAAAGGTGGAAAGAAGCATGAGAAGAAAGTGAAGGGATCCATGAAAGTTAGTGGGGAATTCTCTCATATTTATAAGAAGGAGCATGATGAACTTATATGCTATTTTTGTAAGAAGACTAGGCATTTCAAAAGGAATGTTCTAAACGAAAGATATGATTTGAGAAGAAAGGTAAGCCTGATGCTTATGTATGTTTTGAAACAAACTTTGTAGAAGTTCCTTTTAATACTTGATGGATTAATTTTGGTTGTGTAACTCATGTTTCTAATATCTTGCAGGAATTCCTTATAACTCAAACTACAAGATCAAATAAAAGATTTGTCTATATAGGAAACAAAATGAGAGTTCCGCTAAAAGTTGTCGGGACGTATCGCTTAATCTTAAACACTGGATATCATTTGGACTTATGTGAAACTTTTTATGTACCTACTATATCTAGGAATTTAGTTTTTTTATCCAAACTTGATAGATCTGGATACTTATTTACATTTGGTAGTGGTAGTTTCTGTTTGTAGAACATAACCACATGATTGGTAGTTATTTACTATATGACGGTTTACATAAATTAAACCTTGATGTTGTCTATGTTGAAACTTTATTAACTTTGAATCCTAATATTGGTATCAAACGTAATTTGATTAATAATAGATCTACTTACT
Organism: Erythroxylum urbanii; assembly: GCA_027568935.1. Taxonomy (NCBI): domain Eukaryota; kingdom Viridiplantae; phylum Streptophyta; class Magnoliopsida; order Malpighiales; family Erythroxylaceae; genus Erythroxylum; species Erythroxylum urbanii. Next base: position 25,932,840 of record JAOQML010000195.1, on the reverse strand, counting down.
TGTGGCATAAACGTTTAGGTTACGTTTATAAAGAAAGACTTCAAAGATTAGTAAAGAAGGGAATACTTCCTAAATTGGATTTCATTAATCTTAACATATGTGTGGATTATATTAAAGGCAAACAAACAAAACACACATTAGCGAAAGGAGCCACAAAAAACACTTAGTTTCTTAAAATAATTCACACTAATATGTTTGGACCATTTGATATGCCTACTTTCAATAAAGAAAAATATTTTATAAATGGATGATTATTCAAGTTATTGATATATCTATTTGCTAAATGGTAAATCTCAAGTTGTAAACACATTGGAGATTTATATTAATGAGGTTGAAAGACAATTAAATAGAAAGGTGAAAATAGTCATGTCTGATAGAGGTGGTGAATATTATGACAAAGATGATGAAAGTGGTCATCATCTTGATCCTTTTGCCAAATTCCTTGAAAGACATGATATTTGCGTGCAATACACAATGTCAGGCACACCGCAACAAAATGGTGTGGCAGAAAAGAATAATAGAACTTTGTTAGATATGATTAAGCGTATGATGTGTAATTCATCTTTACCCACTTCTTTATGGACATATGTACTAAAAACTCCTATTGATTTGTTAAATAGGGTTCCTAGTAAGATAGTTCCAGATACTCCTTTTGAACTGTGGACTAGTAGGAAAACTAGGTTAAGACACCTACATATTTAGAGTTATTAGGTAGAAATTAGGCATTATAATCCATATAAAAAGAAACTGGATGTAAGAATAATCAGTGGCTATTTTATTGGTTATCTTGAGAAGTATAAAGAGTATATATTTTATTATCCTAATCATACTACAATAATTGTGGAAACTAAGAATGCTAAGTTCATTGAACATGGTGAAACTAGTGGGAGTGAAACAACATATAAAGTGGATATTCAAAAAATAGGACAATAAGTCACTAAGGCTGTGCAAGTCTTTATGGCTTGTACACCTATTCAAGTTATTGTTCCATAAATTATTAAACTGCCTAAAAATCATGATGAACAACAAATTTATGAATCCATTATTCATGATAAAATTGAACATGAAGTGAATTAATATGCAATAAGAGAACCACAACAAATAATATTAAGAAGGTCTCAAAGAGAAAGAAGACCAACTATTTTTGATGGCTATGTAGTATGTTTACATGAGTCAGAAAATAGCTTAGGAATTGAGAATGGCTCAATAACCTTTTCATAAGCTATAAATAGTAAAAATTCTGATCAATTGTTAGATGTCTTAAATGATGAGTTCAAATCTATGGAACAAAACGATGTTTGGGACCTTGTAGAATTGCCAGAAGGTTATAAGAGAATTGATTATAAGTGGTCTTCAAGACCAAACGTGATTCTCTTGGTAACCTAGACTGTTGCAAGGCTACACTACTTGCTAAAGGATTTCTTAAAAAAGATGGCATTGATTGTAAGGAGACTTTTTCACCAATCTCTAAGAAGGATTCACTCAGAATTATTATGGCTTTGGTGGCTCATCATAACCTGGAATCGTATCAAATGGATGTTAAAACTACATTTTTAAATGAGGATTATATGGACCAACCTATGGGTTTCATAAAGGTTGGAAAGGAGCATATGGTCTGAAGAATTTAATATATGAACTTAAACAAGTTTCCTGACAATGGGATTTTAAGTTCAATTATATTATTGTTTCTTTTGGGTTTAAAGAAAACAACATTGATTAGTGTATATATCTAACGTTTAGAGGAAGTAAGTTTGTTTTTCTAGTTTTTATGTTAATAATATCTTGCTTGTAGCTAATGATCTTGGTCTATTAAATGGGACTAAGAAATTTTTTTCTAGTAATTTTGAAGTGAAAGATATAGGTAACACAACATTTGTAATAGGAATAGAAATTTTCCATGATAGATCATAAAGATTGTTAGATTTGTCTCAGAAAGCATATGTCAATAAAGTGTTAAAGAGATTCATGTTGGATAAGTATTCAGCATCACTATTCCTAATTCAGAGAAGGGACAATTTTAGTCTTATGCAATGTCCAAAAAGTGACTTAGAATGAAAACAAATGGAATCAATTTCATAAGCATTTGTAGTTGAGAGCCTATTGTATGCTCAAATATGTATGAGATCAGACACAAGTTTTACAGTGGGGATATTAGGGAGATACTAGAGTAATCCTGATATAAATTATTGAAAAATTGCAAAGAAATTTATGAGATATTTATAGGGAACTAAGAACATATGCTTACTTTTAGGAGGTCTGATTATGTTGAGGTGGTTTGATACTCATATTTGGACTTTGCTAGCTGTGTAGATACAAGAAAATCTCCTTTTGGCTACGTTTATCTATTAGTTGGAGGAGCCATCTCATGGAAGAGTGAGAAGCAGTATATAATTACTACATCCACTATAGAGACTAAGTTTATGGCATGTTTTGAGGCCATGATATAGGCTAAATGGTTGAAGAACTTTATTTTAAGGCTTGAGCTTGTCGACAATATAGCTAGGCAGTTAAAAATTTATTGTGATAATTCTACAGTTATTTTCCTCTCTAAGAACGACAAGTATTCCAAAGATGTTAAATATATGGAACTGAAATACTTTACTGTACCCTTTGATGAAAGGGTTACCGCCTAAAATATTTTCTAGTTATGTAAAGAATACGGATATTATATGTGCTAATGACTATTAGATATACTATTATATCAACTCTTATTATATATTGGACTCTTATTATATATTGGAAACTCTTTGTGCATTAATGAATGCATTCTTTCTAAAGTTTCTATTTTCCTCTTTATGAATTTTATTGCAATGTATGATATTGGAAACAGAACTGAATGATAAATCCCATTAATTACTTCCCATTTATAATGATGATTAAGCAGTAGGGCTAGTATAGTGGTACATGAAGGGAGTATGTTGAATTAATAATGTATGAACTTCATGACTTTTATTAGCCTTATACTTGATTATAATTACTGATGATACCTATGTATGTGAATAATGACTATTGTACATTATGATTTCTTAAATTATTAGTTCGATAAACTGCATAAAGTCACATGAGTCAAGTGGGAGAATGTTAGAAATAATTCATTTAATTGACTCGTGTGTTAAAAGATAGTTAAAGGATTTAATAATTTAATAAATGAGTCTTTGGGCTTTTGGCCAATTATGATAGGAAGTTTTAAAACTTATTGTTGGTTGCCAGTTTATTAAGGAGATTAGGAATCTACTTTTGCTTAAGATAATGATAAGTTTTGTCTTCTTACAAGAGATTGTTACAAAAGAAAGTGAGAAAAAATAGTTTAAGGAAAGAGATAGATTAATAAAAGGAGATTATTGAAAATCGTTTCTGCATAACTGAACTTTGGAAAAAAGTTGATATTTGTTAGATATATGTTGAATATATTTATTTATTTTATTTTTGCATATTTTTCTAAATTGACATTTTTTATTATCTTGATTTCAAAAAAACTAGTTGGATAATGTTCTAGATTGTGTAGAACTTTATCTTGCATAGATGTGAATTTGATGAAAGATAATGCTGAAAATCTTGTTTTGAATTGAGTTATTATACGTGAAGGCAGTGGAAGAAGGGGTATTACTATAAAATCAATTGGGAATTAATTTACTTTTTTGAAATTATACGGTGATGGGTTTTATGGAATAAATATATGACCTACGATTGATGTGAGGGTAATATGGGTGAGTGCCTTAGGAAGTGCATATTTTGTTGTTGGTTCCATTTCTTATATTGGGATGTGGATCATGTTGGCTACATAATATTGCTGGATTTTTTGGGATGAGCATAAGGTTAATGGGTTTTGTGTACACGTGTGTGGCTCTTCAAGAAAAGCATCGTGTAAGTTTCTATTAAGTGCAAAAAGTGGATCTACAGATGATGTTAACAGTGTAGTATGCGTGATCTGTTTTTTTTAATATGCGTGATTTGGATTTTTGAAAAATAGCCGAAGGTGTGTCTATGTTCGTGTGACCTAGCTCTTGCACATATAGTCTATTATTACTTGGTGAAGGTTTCAGCTGGGTGGTTAATTAATGGGTTGTGCATGATATCTATTTCATTTGTTGGAGGCTGAATTGAGGAAGATTTGTGAGTGTCACTTGGTTTGCATTTTTAGAGTGTTCTCATCGATGGTGAATAGGCAGATCAAGTGATGATACCTACGTGGTAATTCAATTGTGCATGATTTCTTGGCTGTGAAGAAAATTGTTCTTTGTCTCTTACTCAAGTGTCTACTTGAGTGGTGAATTGTTTATTTAATCATCTGTGTGATTTATTTATTATCTCTTAATTAATAGTTGTTTAGAAAAATCCTCTGACGAGGTTAACACAAGTCGGT
>JAOQML010000195.1:25901135-25914598 GCA_027568935.1 Erythroxylum urbanii | reverse complement strand
CTTGTAAAGATCCTAACTTTCGACTCCGATGTCCAAAAATTTCATGCTATATATCATTGGAAAGCTAGAAAAATAATTTACAATTTCCAAGAAGGCAACTTCATCCAATTCAGCCTAGATAAATCCAAAATTTTCCCATAAGTCCAAAGACGAATTTTACATTCATCCACACTTCTCATGTACTGCTCGAAATTTTCTAAGAAAAGTTTCAGGGTCCAACATAATTGCTCTGGCCAGAGACTCCCGAGTAATGACCCTAACAAGAGATCGTGGGTATCATCTCCTTCTATCAGGCGTGGTGAATCCTTTATTAGTTACCTAATTAATTTCGAATACCAATAGCTGTACCCAATTACCACCCTATGAGGGACCTCATGTTGAGGCAACAAGGAATGATGTCAAAGCATAAGATCAGTATCCAAGATATCCTTGAGTACCTCTTAAGGATATTTGCACCATTGCTATGATGAGATTAATCACTAATATTTGATAGATCATCCATATGATAATCACATAGCGGTCATCCGATGTACTTACTACTCTTAGTAAGCATGCACATGTTAACTCTAAACATCTCTTGCTTACAGTTTATAAGATCTATTGCTTGATCAAATCAAGGAGTATAACATGTGTTAGTCTATCTGGATTAACAATGTCTTGTCTCATTAATCCTATGAATAGGGATAATTTAGATACTAACATAATTGCACATGATAAGAATCTCATTATCATAATCTCATTATGATTTCATTCATGCTATGTTTTGTATCATGGATTTCATTAATTCGATTTAAGAACGACATCAATTCATAAATAAATGAACATCAAATTAATGAAAATTGCCTTTTGCTTTATTAATCAAAATAAATATTGTACAAAAGTGTTAAAGATGATTGCCTTTAGAGCGCTATTCTAACAATTAGATCCTTTATTGAGCTTCTTTATTATCTTTATTTTAGATCAAATTTGATTTTCTTAACTCTAATTTTATAAACAATCTGTGATTAATCATTATCCAATTAAAAATCACTAACATTTTTCCCTTTGGAGAAATATTAATTACAATAGTTGTAACAATAATAAAAATAGGAAAAGTGGTTAAGTAAAATCAATGTAAAGGTCGGCTGATTTAAAATATTTGATCCAAAAATAATAAAAATCAATCATTCGATCCTGTAAGGCTTTCAATACTGAACAGTATCAAATGCATATATGCGATACAAATTCAATATAATCATGCATATCTAATACCTCATTAACATGAATGAGAAAATGGAGTGTGACAAACTACAATGATACCTGTATAATCTAAAATGTATCATTGTTCCATTTATTAGTCTCAATTTCTCCAAATTTTATTATAAATAAGAGAAATTTGTTTTCTCTTACTGAATGCAGAATTGTATTAGAGAAAACTCTTATAAGATCAAATACTTATATCCCTTATATCTTATCAAATCCATAGATTTTTTTATGTATATGTATGTGTCCTGAAGACATAAACTCAAGGTTAATCTCTATATATATGTACAATGACTTTTAAAATGCTTAAGATTGACACAGATCTTAAGACTTTCACATATATTATGACAATGTATACAATATACTATATGATTAAGAACAAAAAGAAGATCATCAATATATGTAAAAAAATATACTGTCATGACACATGAAATATGTATAATTATATTAAGAGCAAATACAATGATTCTTAACTAACAGTGTCTAAGGACGTCAATAAACCCATACTATACACTTGTCTCTAAAAATAACTGGGTGAAGTCCTTTAGTCAGAGGATCAATGAGCATGTGCTTAGTCTCCAAATGCTCTACCTCAATGTCACCTTTTTGTATTAATTCATTCATGGTCATATATTTGCCTTCAAATGCTTAGACTTATGATGTTCTTATTGTTATTACTGAACAAAATAGCATAAAGATTATTACAATATAACTTAATGAGTCTAACAATTGAATCAACTACAGACATCTCAGAAATTAAGTTCCTAAGCCAAACCACTAGTGAAGTAGCCTTATACTATACCACACTCTCTACATGTATAGTTGAGGAAGTACTAATGTCTGGTTGACACTCTCTTATAGTACTGCACTGTCTGCTAGCATAAAAATGTACCATAATGTGGACTTCTTATCATTTGGGGACATAGGAAAATCTGAATTCGTATAACCTATGAGATCTAGACTGTTGACTTTCCCAACTATTAATATATAATCTTTAGTTCCTTTAAGATATCTAAAAAATCATTTAAATGCATTCTAGTATTTTATACCTGTGTTAGTCATATATCCACCCAGCAGTCTAACAATAAATGCAATGTCCAATATAATGCATACCTCGGCATACATCATGTTACTTACTGCCTAGAATAAGTTACAATTTTCATATCCTCTCTTTTTGTATCATTCTTTGGACATTATTCCAAAGACAATCTCTCACCATGAGAGACAGGTTCTGCAACAAGTTTGTAATCAGTCATATGAACCCTATGCAGAACACACTCAATATATGCTCTATGTGAAGATCCAACAAGCCTTAAGATCTGTCTTAGTGAATCTAAATACCTAGGACATAAGATGACTCACTAAGGTTCTTCATATCAAAATGCTTAGCCAAGAGTTGCTTAATCTCATGCAGTATGGTTAAATCATTTAATGCGAGCAAGATATCATTTATATATAAAAGTATAAATTTGACGTTTCTCCCCTTAGCCTTAGAATACAAGCATCTTTCAACTTTATTTTTCATAAAGGCAAATGAGGTAATGACATCATCAAACTTTTGGTACCATTGTTTGAAGGCTTGTTTCAAACCATATATGGATTTTCTCAATTTACAAACCATATCAACTTTATCTTATTCCTGAAATCCTTCAAGTTATCCCATATAAACCTTTTCACAAAGGTCTCAATTCAGGAAAGTGATTTTGACATCTATCTAATTTTGACATTTATCTAACGTAGCTCCATATCATAACGAGTCATTATTGTGATAATTGCTTTAAATACATCCTTAGAGAATAAAAGAGAAAAGGTAATATTAAAGCTAATCTTTTCTCTCTGAGTGAACCATCTGGCAATTAACCAGGCTTTACATCGCTCAACTTTACCCTGAGAGTCCTTTTTGGTCTTATAAATCTATTTATAACTGATAGGTTTGTAGTTATAATTTAAATATAAAAGCTCTAATCCCTTATTATGCTTTATGAATTGTATCTCATCCCTCATTGCATCTTACCACAAATATGCATCAAGTCCAGAAATAATTTCTATAAAAGTAATTAGATCTACTACTGTCCAATATCATAGTCTTGTTCGCCTAAATAGACTATGTAATTAGGTGAGATAGTAGGTCATATCACTCTAGTGGATCTTCTTAATTGAACCAGTTTAGTATGCTCTTATACCTCAAGACCCTCAGTTTATATAGGCATAGGTTCCTGTCCTTGTATTCGTTCAACCTTTCGGCCACACCATTTTTTCTCAAGACTATATAACATAGTGAACTGAATCGTTATTCAACATGATTCTGCATATTTGGCAAATGAACCTTTTTCATACCCTAAAACCCTATTATGCTATAATAGTCACCTTGACGGTGATATTTGACAATCTTAATTGAACTTTCCAATTTTCAACTTTAGCCTTAAAGATCTTGAATTTCTTAAAAATTTCAAAATTTGCTTTGAAAAAGAACACATATCCATAACAAGAATAATTGTCAATAAATGTTAGAAAATATTTTGAATTACACAATGTAACTTTGTAAGGTCCATATATATTTGTATGTATGAGCTCTAATAAGCCAAAAAAAACAAGTTGACTTCTTTTTCTTTATTTTGGTCAACTTATCCCTACAACAGTCATTGCATATTTATATGCCATTATAATCTAAAGTTAGGGGAATGTTATCCTTAACTAATCTCTCTAATCTATTTATGGAGATGTGACTTAAACTTTTATACCATGATATGTATGACTTCTATTTTATTAAGGGTCTCTTTCTAATGACTTGTTCAATAATATATGAAGAAGCATACATCTCATTAGGGGCAAGACACATTATGTATAAGCTACATGATAAGAAGGTAATACCAATATATTTTGCATTGGAAGATAACTTTATAACAAAATTTTCAATTACAAAACTATAACCTTATTTATCCAAAACATATACAAAGATCAAATTTCGTCTAAGAGACAGTATATAAAACATGTCATATAATACAAACTTGAACCCTTTATTAAGGTTCAAACAAATATCCTATATAGAGATTACATCAACTTCTTCATTATTCGTCACCATCAATTTTTCCTTATCCCTATTTTGCTTTCTCTTTCATATAAATCCCTATATTATGGAAGCAATATGATTAGAGGCTCTACTATCTAGCCACCTAGAACTTAATGTGACTATAACAAGATTAGACTCAAGTATCATATAAGTTAAAGAGTTGCACGATAGCTCTTGCCTTTCTTTCTGTGTTTTATATCTTTGGCATTCCAGCTTCTTATGTTTCTTCTAACAAAAGAAACACCTCAGGCTTATAGTCTTTACAATATTCACAAGACTTCTAGTAACACTAGATTGACCAATATCTACACGTGAAAGAAATTTAGGTTTCTTACCTTTAAATTTAAGGGCCTTTGCCTTCCCGTTGGTTGCTATTAAGGCTATATGAGTTGTATTCTCCATCTTCTTTTCTTCAATAACACAATAGGTGATTAGTACATTTATGTCCCAAACTTCATCCTAAGACTTATACATGGTAGCTAGAATACCAAACTGTGATGGTAGAGTATTCAGGGCTTGGTGCATAATACAAGAACTAGGAAAATAAATATTTAACATCCTTAGCTTACTTTGAAGGTGGATCATCCTAATTATGTACTCCCTTACTCCCCCCTCCTCTTGTATATCTCATAAAGTATAATTCTTTTAATAAGGTACATATTTCAACATTGGAAGTACCTTATATCTTTGTAAGACGTTGTTGAGGAAATATCTTGCTATGGTTGTTTCTGGAAGTCCACTTAGCAGATAGTCTAATATGGATCTCTTTGTAGTTAAGTAACACATCCTATTTAACCCTTCTCAGGGTGCATATTTTGCTCTTTTAACCTCTAAACTAATAGATGTAGGTGCTGGTGGCCTATCTTTCAGCATGACCATATTGATATTTGTCTTCTCCATCACAAAATCTACATCTAACTTCTATTTCTTAAAATTGAAACAAGTGAGGATTTCAATTGTGACATTTTTATTATTCACAGAGAAATTGGCTGCAAAATTGATAATGTAACGATCAACATAAATGTAAGACGTTGGTACTCAAAGCCACAAAACAATATATATATTAGAATCTTATCACGCATATCATGAAATACCTGTGAGTTTAATATATAACACATGCAGATAAGACTTCTATATAAAAAGTATTTATATAAAAAAGATCAGAGTACACACCATTAACTTTTATGATTCTATCACTTATAGGCAAATATATCACTTAAATAGTGACTTTCCTCCTTCTAAGGCCTTTATGCATATTTCAGATTCTCATATAGGGCCATCATCTATGAGTTGAATAACCAACCATAAGACTAAAGGCATCCCTAAATATGCAAGTAGAACAATTCAAAAACTAACTTGAAGGACCACTGTGGTGACTAAATTCTCATTAATACATAGGTTGATCCACAAGCACAAGGGACACATTTGTATGTCAACCTCATATTCTTTTGTATGGGGATAAAATATATGGCAACTTACCATTCATAACTGTAAAATCCTTATGCACATACTCATTATCAGATATCAGTGTTGAAAACATTATTAACAAACTTTATTTGAGAATTCATCGTAAAAAAATATCAATCAGAGTGATAATCGTGGGATATCGAATAACAAATGCACATATGAGATACAAAAACCACATGTTATCTCTTTTATTTCAAGTTAAATGCATAAAAATTCACTTAATCATGGTTTTAATAATCTTATTTGATTTTTTGAAATTAAACCTTATTTATTACCATAATTAAATTCAAAAAATACATAAAACTCAATTTATAAATTTACAGGACCTAAAAAACTGACCCAAAATAACTTAGATGGAACATTTTGTGAATTTTTATCCTATAGTATGTTGATGTTAGCAACTAATGTCAACATCGCGAGTACTGTCGAAGGCACGTGCGTAACATATGCAGAGAGCCTCACGCATCTCTTAATGCGTAAGGCGTGTGAATACCACGCGTTGCCTTCATGGCGAGTAGATCACAGGTATGGTGCACATATATACCCCAACTGTCGAACACGTGTCAACTTTCAAACACGTGTTTGATGCTGGCTCCTGCATGCACCAACTATCTAACACACGTGTATCACACATCTTAGATGCTAAATTCACTCTAGAAGTAGTTGATCGCTTCTTCCCGCTACAATCTACCTAATAACTAATAAAAGGTGATTTCTTGCGACATTTCTGGTGAGTTTTTCGATAAATTTTGGTGATATTTGGTCAAAAAATCAACCCAAAGTTCATTTTTGACATGTTTTTTCACATAATGCTTGTTCAAAATCAATTCAAACACCAAATATGAAATTTATATAGGGAAAAACATGTTAATTTCTCCAATTTCCTTATAGAGAAATTCGAAAATCTCCGTTCAAATTCACCCAATCATGTTTAGAGCACGAACTTTAATCATAAACCTGGGATCAACTATGAACAATACGAGTAAATGTGGAAAAATATCTAGTTGCTATCCATTAAACAATGAATAAATTGCTAAGTCACTTGAATAAGCTTCTCAACGTATAAATAAGCTTCTAAAACTTTCAATCAACTTTTATTAAAGTTGTATATCTTTATATTGTTAACATCTTTTTGCGCTTTTTTTAATATATGAGCTTCCTAATGGATCAGAGAAAATAAATGTCCGTAAACTTGCTTAAGCACATAGCAAGAGACATTACTAACTATTTATAATAACCTTATTCTGTCTCCCCATCACATGCTCAATAAATAATCAGCATCATTTGATTAAAGCTAATTTTTCTCACCGGAATACAATCTATTTGACTAAGTCTTTTATTGATCTTTTTTATCATTAATGTCACCACTCCGCTGCTGCAATAATGCTCTTAAGTGACGCTTTATTTCAGATTCAGGGGGGACCCACCAACCCTTTGCAACGCCCTTTTGCTTTACTCTTAAACATTTTCTGTTCAGTGAGTCCTGTGCAAATTGGCATCTCATATCGAAGATGTTTTAGAAATGAACCGTCCAGATTTGTGGAGTCACAATGAGATAATTACTACTTTTTGTATACTAAACTAATCCATCCCACAGAATCAGACAGAACCTGCTTTCTTTTATTCCCAAGGCTCTGTTCCAAAGATGGACAATGCCTAGAAAATGACCAAAAAGTCCTCCAGTAGTCCAACAGTATACCTTGATGTCCACCTTATCTCCATGCCTGATTTGATCAGAGCCGTCCGTCTAATAGATTCGTAGCACGTGATGGTCTATCGATTATTTCCCATTCACGTGATAGTCACCTCTATTCCGCGACAAGCCAAGGGCACTTAAGTCATTTAACAACAAAAAGTCAAATTATCGGACCAAGATGACAACGTCGGTTGCACTTTGTTTCATTCCTCTTCCTTTATAGTAAATATCTCCGTAGCCGTCATTATCACTTCCGTAGCCTCATCGCCGATCAGTAATTTCTCCGACACACCCAAAGGGGAGCTTGGAACCTACTGTCTGGACACGCTCAGAGTCAGCGATTCTAGAGTTTCGTGTAACCATTTTACTGATTGATGCATCGGTGACGAGACATCCGAGGTGGTTTTCTAAGTCTCTAATGTGATCATCGAGTCTTAACTCTTAAGTGCCAAGAAAAGAGTTTGGAACCTGAGAATAGAAATGGATCGGAATCCGGCGATTGCCATTGGGCCTTGTATGGACATGCCGATCATGCATGACAGTGACCGCTACGATTTCGTCCGAGACATCGGGTCCGGTAACTTCGGCGTCGCGAGACTCATGAGAGATAAGGTGACCAAGGAGCTTGTTGCTGTTAAGTATATTGAGAGAGGAGATAAGGTTGGGGTCTTTTGCAGACTTTTGCCTTTTCTTTTCCTCCAAAATTGTAGTTTGTTTGATTTAGTTATTTTGTAATCAGTGGTTTTATTAGCTTCTTTTCAATTGTTCTTGTGTGGTTTAACTAATTTATTGCGTTTGAGCTTAATGTCTCCTCATTAATGGATTTCGAATTTGACTGCTAAGCGTAGCAGTTGAGTTTAACTGGCATAGAACCTTCGATCGATCATGTGGCGTATTCTAAAAACTGAATTCGAAGCGTAACGTAGAAAGCTTCCTATCATTTTGCGTTTCTTTTGTTAGTATGTTGCCTCATGTCTGTGAATTTTTAACAAAGAAAAACCCCCTTATGCCGTTCGACTCTTTAATTGATTCGACAGTAATCCAAATTTGTTATTGTTGAGACCATTTGGTAATCATTGCTTTAAAGGTACGATTTTTTTCCCCCTTTTGTAAAGTCAGGCTACGAAATTTACTTAGCCGTTGAATATTCTTTCTTTGGTAAGTTCTGATTACTTTCTTTTTGGAAATATGACAATGGAGTTTTTAATGGTTGAGATTTGTAGCTTTCCAATGAAAATTTGCTCCTAGGATGGTAAAGGAAAAATAGCAGGTTAGGGGTAGGGAATGTGTAAGTTTAGATTGAGATTTTTCAGTTTAGGGTTTTTTTGATCTTTTTGTTTTTTCTGTTCTAGTTTCTTAAATTCACAAATGTCTTTTATTATAGTGTTCTTTCTGCTTCTAGTGATAAGTTTAATATTGGGATTAGTTTCATTCTCAAATGCTTATAGATGGCTTGTTTTGGTCTTATGGTGCAGATTGATGAGAATGTTAAAAGAGAAATCATTAACCATAGATCTCTGAGACATCCTAATATTGTGAGGTTTAAGGAGGTTGGTTTTTTTTTTTTTAACAATTCGAATTTTTTTTAGGCAGAAATGATCTTAATCTTTATGGCGACTTTTATTTTAAATTCTACTCAGGTCATTTTAACACCAACCCATCTTGCCATTGTAATGGAATATGCATCTGGAGGGGAGCTATTTGGGCGAATATGCAATGCTGCATCTGGACGTTTTAGTGAGGATGAGGTCTGTGTATCAATCTCATGGGCACCTTTTTCTTTGTTGTCTTTCTGCTTTTGCACAATTAGTTGAATCTGGATTTTGTTTCAGGCTCGCTTCTTCTTTCAACAACTGATTTCTGGAGTCAGCTATTGCCATGCCATGGTACATTAGTCAGTTTTATTTTCCTTCCTGTATATTGCCATGTAAGGTAGTTCTTTCGGATTATTGATTTGGCTTTCTTATGCTGGCTGGTTGATGAAGCAAGTAATTCACCGTGATTTGAAGTTGGAAAACACTCTGTTGGATGGAAGTCCAGCTCCTCGTTTGAAAATTTGTGATTTTGGGTATTCAAAGGTATTACTAGTCTCTTGCTATATTAGTTATTGTGATTGTTGTTGGTTGCTTTACAAGTTTTTTTCCAGCTTGCTTAGCTTTTCAGTTAAACATTACTGCTTTCTCATGTGTCCATATGGATGTTTTTTCAGTCTTTAGTCCTTCATTCACAGCCAAAATCAACGGTGGGAACACCTGCATATATCGCTCCAGAGGTGTTGTTGAAGCAAGAGTATGATGGCAAGGTGACATCTTTTTCTGCATGCATAATTGGATATCAAATTTGGCTGATTGCTGTGCCACTCTGATTCTAAATAAGGGATTCTTTTGACTGAATAACCATCTGGAATTGTGAGGTCATACCCACCCCACATGCTCCTTGGTAACTTCACAAAACAGCTTCTTCCTTCTTCATGCTGGTGGAAGATCTGTTCTCTGGAAATATATATTTGGTTAATGTTTGATGCCCTAGGGGAAAATGTTGAATAAAATTTTTACTCAGATATGAATTGTGTAATTTTATAATTGAATTTGGTAGATGACTGAAATGCTGTTTTATATCTTATTATGATGGCAGATTGCAGATGTATGGTCATGTGGGGTAACCTTGTATGTGATGCTGGTTGGAGCTTATCCTTTTGAGGATCCTGATGAGCCAAAGGATTTCCGCAAAACGATTCAGGTATTTTATATGTTTTCACTGTTATACCTGATTTTGTAGATATGATATGGAGAAGATCAATGTTCTTGTTGGTTCTGTGCAGAGAATTCTTAATGTCCAGTATTCTATTCCAGATGTAGTACAAATTTCTCCTGAATGTCGCCACCTGATTTCAAGAATTTTTGTAGCTGATCCTGCAGCAGTGAGTAACACGTTTCTTAAGTAATTTTGAATTTATTTGTCATCGGTAACTGTGGGGTGGTTTGGATAATCGAATGGCAAATAATATGCCAAATTGTTGCATTTTACCCCAAAATCTGTTCCCACATGGGTATATCTTATGCATATTTAGCAAGTCCACTAGGATCTTTTGCTGGTATGTGTGACTAAAGGTTTCTTCTTTTGGATATTTGGGTGCAACAGAGAATTAGCATCCCAGAAATCAAGAACCATGGGTGGTTTTTGAAGAATCTTCCGGCAGATCTGATGGATGAAGCGACAATGGGCAACCAATTTGAAGAATCTGATCAACCCACGCAAAGCCTTGATACTATAATGCAGATAATTTCTGAGGCTACGGTACCGCCAGCTGGGGCCCTTGGCATTAATAGTTACATGATGGACAACCTCGACATGGATGATGACATGGAGGACTTGGATTCTGAATCTGAGATTGATATTGATAGCAGTGGCGAGGTAGTGTATGCAATGTAACGATAGCATGTCTACACGAGATGTAATCTTGGGGCATATGGAGGAATTAAAGTCATACCTGCAAAGAGACATGTCGCAGAATGTGATAGGTATAGGCAAGGAATACGAAATTTTCATATATGGTCTTAAAAGTCATTCTACAGTATGAAGCTTTTGTATCTTGCTGCGTGAATAGTAGGTAACTGGTGTTACAAATTCTCGAAGCCAGATATCCACCGAGTTCAATGTGGTGAAAGATCCTGGTTATCAGTTCTGCATTTGTACCATGACTTCTGTTGCATGTTTTGTTTTGGCAATTATGTATTGCCCACACTACTAATCGTGCCTCTTAACTTTTTCTGTATTATTTGGCAGCTGCTGCCTTCTTTGCATTGGTTTTGACATGCAGGTGATATTTGCTGTTTCCTCTCATGTCCTACGTCCCAAAAGATGGTCAACATTAAAGATAATCGCCTGTAGTCCGGTAATTCCATTTTGTATTCTGTCGCTTCTCATTTCCGACTTCTAGTAAGTCATTTAAGGCACAGGCTTGCATTCTTTTACCCAAATCATGATTCCAAGTACATTTAGAAGGCTTCGGTGCTTGAACGTTGCTTCCTATTTCTCTTAGCCGTCATTTATGTTCAATTTTAACTCTACGAGTACTCGTCTCTTTGGTATTTGTTGTTCTATGAGATAGGAATCTAGAGTTGCGTTTATCAGTCGTGATGAGAAGCTACGCATCAAGGAAAAATCACTTTTCCTGTACTTATGATAAAGAGAACATAAAGTGTAATAATTAAGGTGAACATTTTTTAAGAACCAAATTAATTAGAAATGAGTGTTTAAAGTATGCTTGTCTCTCAAGTAACTTAGAAATAGGTTGCTGCAAGCAAACTGTTTCTTCATCACACATCACCTGCTGCAAATGCTTAAGATCCAATACTGTTGGCGGCTACTTCCTAGTCTTTTAACAGTATCCTAGTTTGTGTGCAATGTCCTTAAGGTCTGTAGCTTTGCTGTTCTGGTCTGGTAACGTCTTGATTCCCAAGCATTCTAGCCTCAGGAGTTCCTAACTTGCCAAGGTGTGCTTGCGAACTGTTCCAGACATGAACTTGGCCTTGAAACGTCTAAATCAATCCAGCTGCTGCTTTCATTTGGCAGTGCAGTAAAGTAGGACTGGGCAATTATTGCTGCTCAATTTCTTTAGCCCAACAAAAACGCGTAACTCAGGCGGATATTCCTGTCAGATTGTTCGAATATTCTGTATTTTGGTAGACCTGTATCAATGATTTCCCGATGATATAATATGCGTTACGGACATAATTTTGCTAATTAATATTTTTATAAGATCCCTCTTAATTAGAGATAAGGTTGTATACATTATATTTTTATAGATCTCGCCGTCAATTAAATTTTTAATTGTTATTGTTATACATTCAACTCCGTATTAACCATCAAAATTTCTACTTCCTTTTGGTAATGTAAAATCTTGTACTTTAATGAAGGATATGACCAGTAAACAGCAGTTATTTTGGTAAAGAACTTTCCTAATGTTAATTCGTACTAAAATTATTACAGGGGTAAGCAATTATCTTTTTAAATATGGAACAAGTTAGCTAACTGAAATTACCGAATGGGCAAATAACGATAAGCAAAATTTGGCTGTTGTGGTGTGATAGTCAAAGAGTGTTAAGCTTCTTACTATAACACTCACAAGACCTTTCGTTCTCGTTTTACGTTCATAACTTTATTTCTTCTTTCATGACAATTATCTAAAGTCTAAATTATGGATCTGGTAGGGAATAAAAATCTTAAACATGATTTCAATGATATAAAACTAATATTTCAATTATAAGTATAACCATAAAGCGTAACTGATTATCTCTGTTCTTTTCGCATGTTCTCCCGAGTATTCATAGGCTTGTTTCGTATCTATAGGAACTTTCGAAAATTATTCATGAAAATGTAATCAAGAAATATAATTTGGTTGATAGCTTTTAGAGACATTCTCAAAGTACATTGACATTAAATGATCCAGCTACAAAACCAGGTTACATCAGAAACACTGTACTAGCGGAGCCAATTCAAGTTGAAATCTCTATGCACCTTTATTTCCAAATCTTCCAGGAAAGGCTTGAAAATTCGCCATGAATCAGCGGTTTCTTCGTCCCCTGTGATTTCCTTCAAATGGGTAAGATTCGTAACCGAGTCCGGCAATTCACAGTTTGAGCAATCTATCATGAAGAGTTTTTTCAAGTTACACAACCCTCCAATGGCTTCTGGCAACTTTGTCATGCTCAAACAGTCAGATATGTCAAGAACTCTCAGCTTTTGGAGTCTTCCAATTGATTCTGGCAACTCTAGTAACTCAATGCAAGAGTTGAGTCTTAGCACCTCCATGTTCACCAACTTTCCTAGGTCTTCAGGCAATGAACGCAGTTTGTGGCAATTGGTTATGCTTAGTCTTTTCAGCTGGAAAAGATCGCAGAATCCAGCCGGTAATTCCACTAAATCATTACAGTAGTCAATAATTATCTCTGCTAAATTTGGAATTGCCTCAGAAATCCGGATTGG
>JAOQML010000195.1:25890556-25900960 GCA_027568935.1 Erythroxylum urbanii | reverse complement strand
CCATAGTTTGTAACTATCAAAACTTTGAGGTCAATCATGGTTTGCACGAACTCGGGTAAGTTATAGTTCTTTGTCCGCATGTTTAAGACTAAAGCCTCAACTTTAGGTGCCTGTAGTTGTAGGCTGGACCAATCTGATGTGAACATTTCATCTGCGCATATGATACTTTTGTGTAAGCATAGAGTTCAGAAACTTAACCTTTCAGGTAAAATGAAAATAGAGTCAACAACCTGTGCTGATTGATAAGAGGTTGGCATCAACGAGCAGCTGCTTTGGTTCAACCCTGTTTCCAGTGATGTCCAGAAAAAGTCTTCTCCGGTGCTCAATGCTTCCTGAGTCGCTTTGACGGATAGCAAGGTCTCTGAGTAGGTCATGTTGCTTAGCAAAGTGCTCATTATAGGAGCATTCAACATCACTTGAATCTTTCCTGATGAAGGAAAGGAGTTGATTAACTTCGTTTATCATGACGGTGACCATGTTTTTATCTGAAGCTAAAAACAGTGTAGTAGATAGAGAACCAATCACACTTGTGGTGAAATAAAATGGGAATTCATCAGGAAAACACAAAAGAAAGGGACTATCAAGAGATAGCTTTTAGTTTAATTCAAAATTATGTCAACTAAGGCAATTTTCATCTTCTTTTTCTCTCCTAATTGGCATCGTATGTAAATATCCACAACCTTTTGCGATATCATTGGTTTCACCTTGTTAGTTTCTCTTTGGCTTTACATACACTTGTAGCAGATACCGGCAAGTAACTAAAGAAATAGCTAGCGTTAGCCTACCTCATAACTACAAGATCAACGAGGTTCCGATCACAAAGTTCATGCAAATTGGTCATTGCTTCATCTTCATCTATCTTATGCAATTCCACCCACATATCAGTAAGGGTACTGGCAGAAGTCCTTTGGTCTTCAGGAAATGAACCCAAGTCTATGAAACACTCCTTGACTTCAACTTTTTCATCCAAGGCATCCACACTGCTTTGAAGACATTCAAGAATACCAAATTCAGACTTAGACAGGATCGCATAAGCTTTAGAACATTCTTTAACTCTCTTGCGCCACTCTGCTGCAGACTTGCGACATAAAGATTTCCCAATCACTGAAATGGCTAGTGGGAATCCCCCACAGCTATTCAGTATCTGCAGGGATAACTTAAAGTTACTAACTTTGTCCAGAATCCAGATTACAGGGGATAATGGCATCCAAGTTCCACTGTCAAACATGTTGTTTAAAAAGGAAAAAGGTTTCTCAAACTGCGGCATTTTGAGTCATCCGCAATGTAGATTTATAGCTTATATTAGAGTTTTACTACATCCTTTATCACAATTTGCTCTATTCCAGACGATCACCCACTAAGCTTTATGCATAGTTCACAAGAATAGACCGTCTGAACCAATTATTTAAGTAAAAGTAACCGTATTCCCATTAGCAAAGTTAGCAAGGGATTAAATTTCTCAGCTTTAATTTAACAAGCATTTTCCGCAATTGTTTGTTATACTAAGTCAAGAAAGTGAAAATCAACCAAAACAAGCAAAACGTATTCATGATTACAGTTTCGCAATTGCACCTTATTGACATCCTCATCTGAGATGCAAAAGTTCCCACCCTGTGGCAATGCTGATTGACGAAAAAGAGTCATCGCATCTGTCTCATTCAGAGTCTGCAACTTATACGTGGAATCAAAAGATGAAAATTCAGATCTTGATGTCACCAAAATCCTGTAGTTTTCAATTTGGAAATTGAGCTTATCAAGGATATATTCAGATCCTGACCAAAGATCATCAAGCACCAAGAGTACAGGCTCTGGTGTCATATTCCTGAAAAAGTTTTCTAGGAGAACAACTAAATCATTTTCATTTCTGTACTTGGGCAGCTTCTGACCTTTATGCTGAAATAGTCTTTCTACAATGACCAACAGGCTTGGTGATTTTGAGACGGTTATGAAGAAGATGTTGTCCTGGAATTCGTCTGCCAAACCATGAAAACAACATGAGAAAGCTACAAAACTTGTCCCAAGGTATTTACCATTTCAAGTTTTTCTAGCTAAGAACGCAGTCCAGAAGCAATATACATGGATGTGCTAAGCTAGTTTAAATAGAAATCTCAGGCTAACCAGTTATCATTATTAAACACTTCTCTACGTCAATTCAGTAGAAATAGAAGACCTTATGCGAGTTTCCATTTCAGTTCACTGAAAGCATAGAAGGTGAAGAAAACGAAGAACCAGAAAAAGAACCCAAAAGAGAACCCAAAAAAGAAGGAAGTCATAGACACGTAATGATTGGAACAGTGAATAGAATTGATACCTAGAATATCTTCATCTTGGCAAATTGACAGAGCCATTGTGGTCTTTCCACATCCTCCCGGAGCCGATAACACAATCAATGGAACCTCATCTTCAAGCAGCTTTCTCTTCAGTTCTTTCAACGGAGCCTCTAATCCGACAGGTTCTCCTTTGAGTCCAGGGGGTGAGCAAACACCTATAAACCCACTTCCACTAAAAGAACCAGAATTAGTTCTAATGGAACTCAAGTGCTCGCTTATCTGTCTCACTTGGAGACCGATCTGTTTCACGTCAAACAGTGTCTCTTTCTGGTCTACAGATTGTTGAACTTGCATATCGATGCCGATATACGTACGAATCTCTTCCTCTAACTTGAGAAGCTTTTCGGTATATATTGGCTTCATGACAAAATTGTACTGACTGGTGTTTGAGCACTTGATAACCAGTTTCCGGCCTTTGATTATCAGTTCTTTGAGACCATCAATTTCCTTCGGCCGATCCATCTCTAAGTTGAAGGCATCTATTTGCTTGACCTTTGGCTGCAGGGATTTTAACGTGGTTTCCAAACGCTTTAAGGTGGGCTGGAAAAGAATGTTCTTCTTGGTCACTTCTACAACAAGATCTAAGAAGCTGCCAAGAAGCAACTCCAGTCCAGCTCCGGTAGCAGAAGATGCTATGAGTGAAACTGCCATGGCCTTAACTTCTCTAAAAGTGAGAAACTCTCCTTCACTGGGATAACGTAAAACCTGATAACAGAAACCAAACCCACTGATCAGCAGTGGAGGTTGGTTTCATAAAATGGAAAGATTACGGAACCACTCTATCAGGCTCCTCTCTCAGCGAACAAAGGATAAAGCTTTTTTGTGTTGCTTTTGGATCGTATAAAACAATAAATATTTCAAGAAAACTAGACGTTAATGTACCACTTCAATATTTCAATCATTTCATGAATGTGAATGGAGGAAGTTCGGTCGCTGTTGCCTTTATGGAATGCCGTTGCGACACGGGAGTAGTTTTAGAAATTCCAGTGGTCTGGTTGATTACATGGGTTTGACGAAAACAATGAAGTATGCAGGCAGTGCTGTCCAGAAATTTTGTACTAAAATGATTGTATTCAAATGTCATCCATCGTGCAAAATATAAAATTGTTAAGGACGATAGGACCATCTCATTGATATTGTAGGCTAACTAATCATATTTTCCCTATCATAGACCATATCCTTGCCTTATTCCGTTCATACAGTGCACATTCTTAAATATATGAAACAATGATATTTATTTAATAAATTCATAAATTTAAATTAAGTAATAAATTAAGCTTAGTAATTATTAAAATTTAAATTTTAAGATATATGAAGCCCTTAATTTTTTTAAAGAATTCCCTCAAATTACATAATATTTTTCATAAATTAATAAATCCTTGAAGTTATCAATTGCCTGAATTAGATATTCATAGATCTTAAAGTAATTTTCACTATTTTTTATTCGCTAATTTTTCACTAAAGTCTGACTTAGTCTTTCATCACTGTAAATAAAGGATCGATTATATTAGGGAGACTAACCAAGTCAAGAATAAATCGAATTCAAAGTCTACGCTTTTGTCAGGTTCTAGGACTGAAAATCAAAATCAACAAGGAGCACTACCTTCTGGGTGCCCTTCCTAATCGCCATTATTGATCTTGGTTTATCTCATTGGCATCATTCAATAATTCACTTCATCAATATTTTATGTCAATTTGTCTGGAGCACGATGGCTTTGCTTTTAAAATTCTATTGTAATTAGGGCAGTTCTCCGTAATTAAAACATGTCTTAATGTATTTTGTTTCAAGGAAGACTTAGAACACAAAAGAAGTGGTGTGGCCTGGATTTAATTATCAAAAATGCAAAAGGGTTCAATTCCCTTAAATTCCCTCTCAAAATGTAGAATTATATAACAACGTTTTGGGTGATAAATTCCAATCATAGTTTGATTAGTTCTTTTCAAGATAATTTAAATAATAATTTATCATGTTCAATTTCATCATTAGACTCTCTACTCACTAAATTACTTTAAACTAGCATATGCTTTTGAAAAATATATTATATCTTTAACGAGCATATAAAGATGTAAACATATTTTTTTGGTCACAATTTACCTTATCTTAACTCTATCTAAGGTGATATTCCCTAAAAATTAAACTAATTTACATGCACAAAAATAGTTTTTCTAGTTTAAATATTCAAATATGAATGTAATTTATCATCCCATCTTATCTGCTTAGAAAAAATAATAAGACAATTGTGCATTTGTGACGGTCAATTCAACCTAATAGTTAGTTAATTACCATATACCACAATATTACTAAAAATAATTTAATTTTATTAATGCATTAATTAACTTTGTTTATACATCTTAATTTTTATACATTTCTAAATCTCTAATATGTCTCTCAAATATGCCTTTAACTACATGTTTTGTTAAAAATGATCAACTACCATTTTATGTGTAAAAATATATAAAAATTACATGACTTAGTGCAATCAAATATTTGGGATCAATGTTCTTAAACCTTCCATAATACTTAAAAACCTTTACATAAGTTATTACTATTATATTATCCAATTTAAGTGTACTATCAAGTTTAAGAATTGTATGAATTATCTCAACCAAATAGTCTCTTATACTACAATGTTGAATACAATGTACTATTACTCTATAGTGAATGACAAGACGCAAATTGGCTTTTTTGTTCCACTACAATGTGACACTACTTCCAAGTATAAAGGCATAGTCGAGATTATATTTTGCTTATCTATATTTAAAGATCAACCAATATCACTTTAAGAATCACTTTAACTGTTTGCCAATATGTAACATCAAAATTATTTTTATATCTATTGATTATTAAGAATGTCAAATTTCGGGTCAGGCTATGGGCCAAGATGGTCGGGCAGGGTTGTGGCCTTAGCCGAGCAGCTAGCCCGTGGCCTGTGGCCTGCCCAAAGCCATAACCAAAACGACGACATTTTATTTATTGCAAAACGACATCGTTTTATTCATGTCTAAACTATTTCCTCCATCGACAAAACGACATCATTTTGCTTTAAGAGTAAAACGATGTCGTTTAAGATATAAGGTAGTTAATAAAACATGAGACAAAACGACATCATTTGTTTTGCAGGCAAAAACGTCATTTTTCCTCTTATTAAACGAAAGCCACCCAACCCAGCTACCTCCCTCCCTTGCACGCTCTCCCCATCTCCCTTCGTTCCCCCAACCTCTCACTCACAGTCTTACCCAGTGACCCAATTGCTTTCATAGTTTCACTCTCACTCACACAACACTTTTCACTTCTCTGTTTTTCTTCTTCGTTTCACTTTCTTCCTTCGTTCTTCTTCTTCGTATATCATCTATTGTGGCAATGTCGAAGGTAATCTCTCATTCTCTACTCATCAATTTGGTTTTTTTGGTTGTCTTAAGATGTGATGTAGCTAATTTGAGAACCTTGTATGTTAATATTGGGAATATGGGATAATGCTTATAATGTGCTTGATGAAATGCTGCAGATATTAATATGTTTGATTTCACATTTCAAACCATCTTTCCTGCTGCGTTAATATTTTGATCTTCTATTTCTATTAACCCCAGGTTAGTATTATCAGTTCATACTTGTTTTAGCTTGGCTTTTGGGGTCAGCAGTATATATTCCCAATGCTTCTTAATAAAGTAGGAGCAACTACAAAGATGCTTGTGTTTTTTTGGCAATGAGTGGAAGGTGATATCTAATCACACATGTCATAATTATGGGAGAGTGACGGTTGGCTATGATTTATCAAGGCTAGAACTGAGTAGTTGGTACTGCACTGATCAGGTGATACACTATGAATTGAGGATCTTAGAGAATGACAGGAGGCTGGCTATTTCGACAGTATATGCTAAAAATCATGTTTTCCAAAGGAAACCATTATAGGAGGACTTAACTAGGAAAAGTTGTAATATTACAATATCTAAGAACTGGAGGAGGGATTGAAGTTGCAAGTGGAAGGTAAAAAAGGTTATAAATTTACAATGAAACTAAAATATATTAAAGACCAATTGAAAGCCCTCAGCAAAAATAATGCAGTACCGAGATCTAAGGAGAAAGGGGAGGCATTGAAGGCTCTACAAAAATGTCAACGAATAATCATGCAAGGACCAAAGAACCAAAATTTAAGAGTAAAGGAAGCTAAAATGATAAAAAGATACAATAATATGTTGGAAAACTATGAAAGACTATTGAGAAAAAAATCTAGAATGTTTTAGCTGAAAGAAAGGGAGAGGTGTACCAAGCATTACCTAAATTCAATCAAAGTTAGGAGAAACAAGAATAATATCTAGTTTTTGGAAGATGGAAATATAACAAAATTTTAGGGTCAAGGGAACATTAAGAGAGTTGTATTTGATTACTTCAGAAATTAGTTTGGTAATGAGGACAGTGTTAAAGCCATTCCTGAAACAACTCTGAAAGGTATAGACTAGATAACTAAGTTAGAGAAGGGAAAACTAATTAAGGAAGTTGAGGATGTGTAAATGCACATTTCTCAATGCATCCTGATAAGGCACTAGGGCCTGATGGATTCAATAGGAGGTTCACTGATGTAACAAATTCCTAAGCTATAGGGGAAGACTACAACTGGTTTAATTTATATTGAATTACCTTACAAATTACTTGATAAGTCACATTGCACTCCTTAAGAACATTTTGGAGGAAATTGAAAAGAAGTTGAGGAACTAGAGATGGAATGAATCAAGCCTTAATAACAGGAAATCAAAATTAAGTTAGGATTTGATATACCAACTTAAGCTTGAAGGAGGGTTGGGGGTAAGCTTAGCTAGATTAATAAATAAGATCAACCTAGCCAAGAAGCTCTAATGGATATGCAAACAAAAAGAAATCTGGGTAAGGTGCATACATTGTGTATATTTAAAAGAAAATAGTAGTTGGAAAACATAACATGTCTTAGAACCTTAGATAGATATTGAATATAAGAAAGTGGGATACCATACCTGAGTGTTAGCAGAGTTATAAATAGGAAGTCTACTTCTTTTGTTTTAACAATTAGCACCCTATAGAACCTTTGTACTAGGTAGAAGAGTTAAAACACCTCAAATCTATTATTCACCTAAATACTAGAGTTGACAAATTCATTAAAGACAACAATTAGGAATGATCTTTTCACAACAACAGAAGAGTGGAAGCTATTATAAGGAATATGCCAAATTACCTTGGAGAAAGGATGATGAGGGGCTATGGATTGTAGATAGATTAAAGAAATTAGCTCCAAAGGATGTAGAATTTACCTTTAGGAAGATCTTACCAAAAGGGTGAATTGGAATAGACTTTTAAGGGATGTTGACATACTCCCTGCATATGCGTTTATTTTCAGGATGGGGATATCTAGAATGCTTGCAACAAAAGACAAGATTAAGAACCATATTGAGTCTTATGATTGCGAATTCTACAATTCCCAAATGAAAACTATGAAGCACATATTGCTAAACTACAAGTACACATTGGAAATATGGAGGAATAAAAAATTCTTGATGTAAACCTAACTACATAAAGCTAGAAAGACTTGATAAAGAGGGAAACAACCTTAACAGGGGCGAGTGATACAGACTAGAAAGCATTGAAGATTAGCATAGCAGTAGTGGTATACTGCATATGACAGGAGAGAAATAGAAGGGTATTTAGATGAGTAACCAGAGAATTAGATAACCTATTTTAGAAGATTTTTCTACATTTCAAGCTTACTCTAATAGCAATAGGGATTGTAGTGAAGCTCTCCCCAAACATGATAAGAAGATGGCAATTTGACTAAAAAGGGAAAATCAGTTTGTAGTTAACATGAAAAATGTTTAGATATCACAAGTTTAGTATGTAAAGCATTAAGTTTTCCTTTTTTGCTAGAGCACTCTTGAAACTTGTTATAGTTGTATTTTACCATAAGGCAATATAATAAATTAAAATTTAAAAAAGTATACATCATAGTGCATATATCGAATTACATTGGCATATGTATAGAATTTTAATGATGAAGAGTTTTAAAGAAAATAGAGTTATAGTAGTTACTTATTTACACTAAAACCAAGATTTTAAAAAAAGGAAAGAAATATATTGTTAAAGAAGTGCTCTAAAGGCAATCATCTTTAATACTTATTGTATAAATCATTTTATGATTAATAAAGGCATTTTTCATTATTTAGATGTTCATATGTTTATAGATTTGATGTTGATCTTAAGTTGATTTAATGAAGTCCTTGATACAAAACATAGCATGGAGGAAATCATGATGAGATCATGATAATGAGATTCCTATCGTATGTAATTATGTTAGTAACTAAACTTTCCCTAGTCATAGGATTAATGAGATGGGATATCATTAATCCAGATAGACTAGCGCATTTTATACTCCTTAATTAGATCAAGCAGTAGATCTTATAAGTTGTAGACATAAGTCATTTAGAGTTAACATGTGGATGCTTACTAAGGGTAGTAAGTACATTGGATTGACCTTCTATGAGACAATCATATAGATATTCTATTCAATAATGATAGTCTTATCATAGCCATGATGCAAATATCTTTTAACTTGAGGTGTCTAAGGATATCTTGGATACTGATCCTGTGTTTTGACTCCATTCATCGGTGCCTTTCAGGGGTTACTCATAGGGTGGTGATTGGGTACAGCTTGATATTCAGAGGTAATTGAGTAGCCAATAAAGGATTCACCACTCTTGATCAAAGAAGATGATACCCATGGCCTCTTATCGAGGTCATTATTTGGGAGTCTCTGGCTAGAGCAGATATGTGTCATGAAGAGGGTCGTCAATGATACATAAAGTAATGAGATCCTCAGGACAAGATCTAATATCACTTGAACTAGATGTGACGTAGTTAGTCTAGTGGGAGTTGATAATTTGACCATACTCTGAACCAAGTGGGGCATAAATGGTGAAAGGATAAATTGCATGGCAACATTACGTATGAAAAGGGTTCTTAGTCAAATCAATGACTTTCTAGTCAATTAGGAGTCATGAAGTATTGCTAGATACCGTTCTTGATTTACTTGAATTAAGTGCTAATTCAAGTGACCAACATAACCGGGAACTTAATGGGTCACACATATAGAAGATCCAAAGGATGAGTAAAATGGTCTTGAATGGTGATCCAAGATATGAGAGAGTGTTTTGAAATTGTATCTCTATGTGATCGTGGTAGAAAATGTTGAATGGAAGGGATTAGAAATAAGTGTTGTTGGCTTCCATTAATGCATGTTATTCATGGTCATTAACTTTCCATAACTTCCATTAATGCATGATATTCATAACTATTAACTTCCCATAACTTTCCATTAGTGATGGGGGTTATGGAAGGCTAAATGGTGCTGAAAATTGAGATGATTTTCGTGCATCTTAT
Source organism: Erythroxylum urbanii (assembly GCA_027568935.1). Taxonomy (NCBI): domain Eukaryota; kingdom Viridiplantae; phylum Streptophyta; class Magnoliopsida; order Malpighiales; family Erythroxylaceae; genus Erythroxylum; species Erythroxylum urbanii. Next base: position 25,891,231 of record JAOQML010000195.1, on the reverse strand, counting down.
GTAAGACACAAAAAATGAAAAAGATAGGCCCTTTTTCTTAGACACATACTTTTTCTCTCTAACTCTCTCAAGAGTTCTTATATTTGTTAGCATAAAGAAAGAATTCTAGCTATCTTCTAGTGAAGTTTCATCCTTCTATCTTCACGTGGACTTTCATTAGAGACGGTCTACGTTGATCGTTGTGGTTTACAACAACCCAACATGGAGAAGATTAAAAAACGAAGGAGATCATCAGAAAGGTACGTAAACATTTTACATTTCATGTTTTTGTTTTTATATTTAAATGCATGAGTAGATCTTGTTTTTATGGTTCCGTTTTATTTCCACTTCGTATATTTGATATATATTATATATGAAATGCATGATTGGAACCTAACATATACAAATAGAAAAATACAATTATCAATCTAATAAGGAGTATATAATTGTCCCCATTTAATTTATTCTTATATAAACTTGTCAATAATATGGTACTCTTGACACTTGTTTATTTCTTCTTCAATATTAAGACATTGTTTAATGTTAAAAAAATGTATCCTTATTTGTTGGCACATAAACACAAAAATTTTCTAAAATCTTTCTGTTTCAAGTATATTGAGTGTAACATCCCGTTTCCAGAGAACGGGTCGGACCAAAGAAATGGGTCCAGGTGTGGTAAATTAACACATCTCATGC
>JAOQML010000195.1:25866464-25880514 GCA_027568935.1 Erythroxylum urbanii | reverse complement strand
AAAGCTATATAAATTAATATAGACATGTATATACTTTTTATGTACTTATGTGTGTGTGTGAACTGAGACCCAGTTTGGGTGGAGCTTAGACCATTGGATCTCCTTTTTACTATTTGAATGGTCGAGAGTTAAATTCTTAGGAATCGATTGAATCACAGGAAAAATCAGATGGACCGAATGAGCTTCGAAATCAACAGTCTGGCAACTATCTTGACTGGTCGAAAGAAGATAAGTTGCCTTTCTTCTCTTTGTCCAAGCATTCCCTTTGAGAAAGTCCCCAATTATATATTTTTAATATATAAATACAAAAAAAGTATATACATGTATATATATAATTTATATAACTTTTATTATGATGCCTATGAAAATATTACCATAATAATATGGGTTTAGGTACCCATGGCATACTGTATACATTTATGATGGTTTTTACATAACTAAGTGCTTGTTTTATGAAATTAAATGATTGATATTGGTATTATGTGTTCTATTGTGATTGTGAAGGAAGAAAAATGTGTAGGACGTTCCACTTGATGGGTTTGTATTAAAACTAGATGCTCATCGATTTGATTATGAGAGATGATTATGCTATGATATCGAGATATGATACAGACCAGTCCTAGTTGAGATTTAGCTCTTGGTTTAGTCCTTATTTGATATGTATATTATTGATGTGATTTTGACTTTGGACCTATTGAGTGAGGGCTGATATGTTGGTAATGCTTGACTTCCCACAACACCTTTAGACTAAGAGAGCCTTACAACTATATAAGTGTGTGGTTAGACGGTAGGTGATGCTCAACTCCTTACAGCCATTTGAGGTATAATATTGTGAGGATTTACCCTTGGAGACTAGGGTACTAAAGATATTCCTTCCTAACAATTTATTAAGCATTGCTTGTGATTTGTTATGCATTATATATATGTTTTTATACTAGTATAAACTATATATTGTGAGAGCTTTCCATTCGATGTCGTAAGGCGATATGGACTTACTTAGTGAGATCTGACTCCCCTTTACTCTATTTTTCATGTCAACTACCACTAAATTCACAATAATGACTTTGAGGAGCATCAATTGCAACATATCTACGTCTACGTATACTTTTCATTTGTTTTCACTTATAGTTGTACTCTAGCATTTACAATGATATAGTAGTATGTTGAAAATTTTTCTTCTAATGTATGGTAACAGTATTGTACTTTAATGTGTTTATACTTGCTTGTGCTCGTGTTGTTATTTATTTTTTGAGATTTTTTAGTTTTTTCCACTAGGAACCGGGCTTACATATATGATTTCAGGGCTTTGACTTTTGGGTTTTATGTATCCATCACTTGCCCGTTTGGGACGTGATAGATTTGAAGTCCACAAATATAATACCATATTTATATCAAGTTGAAAAACGCAATAATATGTTAAGGTTATGTTTATTATATGGCTAAATTGTTGAAGAAGCCAAATGCACCAAGATGAAACATGGGAGGAACATGTTTATGCCATGTTCCTTTATGTGTCAAGTTGTGAAAGAGGCAAAATGCACCAATAAGTTGTACGAGTTAGAACATGGTCTCATAGTTAGGCCAGACATGAGACTATGTTCAACTTATGCTCATCTAAAATCACTATAAAACTTCTCCAACTTGGCTTTATCTTACTTAAATTCTTTTCTGCATTGAGAAGCTAAAATAAGACCAATAAACAAAATATAAACCATCTTAAGCATCAAATCTTACAAAAATCATCTAAATAGAAGTCAAATGCTCTCAAAATTATACAAAAAATATAAGGTAATTAGCACATATCAATCTTCACTTATTTATATTTTAGAAATAAATGTTAAAGAAACTCAATCATAACTAATTCAATGAATTAATCTTCAATGATTTAATGGGTGTCAACTATCTCATTTACTAATTGTGAGAATTTGATAGTATTCAAATTAGAACTAAGTTGTTGCATATACACCATGTTGAAAAATAACTTCAAAATCTTTAAACAGCGATAAAAAAACTTTCGAGGAGATCACATATCAACTCTTTCTGTGGATAATTGAGATTTTGGTAGCTAAAGGAAATGTCCAAAACTTAAGTTTACTTACGACAGAAAGATGGGTGGTTCAATGTTTGTTGCTTAATCTTAATTCATATTATCAGCAGTCTATTAGACTTGGATTAATCCATCGGCTAGAAGGAAGCATTGAAGATTCACACGGACAATCTCTTGTATCAATCTTCATTCGAGTATTTGTTCGTAAATACATTTATTTTAACTTTCAAAGATAAATTCTTATTCTTTTCAAAAAATAAATCTTATTCTTATTCTTATTATGTGATATGCAGTTGTTTTTAATAATGGTTTCAACAAATATTTATGCAAAATGCAATTTAAAATTTTGTTACTATTCCAAATTTATTGACGATAATTTTATGCAAGCACAATAATTATAAGAAAGTACTAAGAAAAGGTCATTATCTTCGCATTGTCAAAGGGATAATCATGTTTATGGGCACCCTTACCATATATGAGTTTCAACAATACTCCAACTAAAGTCCTCGAGAGTGCTTAATCAAGGATGCATATATAGGTAGATTTAATTAAAATTTCTTCATATCATACATGACATAAAAGTTTTTAATTGTATATGATTCTCAAATAAAGAAAATATATAAAGATAAAATAATCAAAAATAGTAAGTTTATGTTGAAATATTGCTTTACAAAGTTTTATAATTTTTATTCATGTAAAAGAAAACACTTCTTCATAATTTTAATTTTAATTTTAATTTTGCTTCTTACCAACATTGTAAATACATACATGAGTTGGTACTATTTTTGAAAATGGTAACACTATAGTACTACTGCATGGGCAATAACAAATATCATTTTAAATAATTTTCTAAAATTAGAAAATAGTCTCTCAGTTTTATATAATTAAATTACGTCTTCTATTATAAAATTTATTATAAAAACAGTATCTGGCGAAAGTAGCCAATATTACAAAGTAAAAACAACTCTGTAAAGGCAATATATCTACGTAAAGAGAACAATTAGTCCTTTAGTTAATTTGGACTTTTGTCTGTCAGTATCGGTTACCTTCAGTTCAAGCTTCCTGTTAGATTCATACATTGGCAGAAGATTGTTTATCACATTGGTTCTTTTCTTTGGCCCTGCCATTACTTTCTTGTTTCCCTTTCGTCTTTTCGGTGGCATAATTAGCATATAGAAACAGTTAGTTTCTGTAGAAAAGTATTAGAGAAAAGCATATGTGCTTTACTCCATGTACAAGATTATGAACAGAAGACTATCCTTAATTAGGATAAATTTGGAAGCCAATAATGATATCCAGTAAACTATCTTTGGACAACTAACAGAATGAAGGACTCTAATATACCAAAAAGTAAAAGCACAAATAGCTCCAAGCCAGTGCCATGCAGTAATCAGATTTGTGATGTCTACAAAGTGCACGGATTCATTCAGAAGTAGTGGTCATGATTGTTGCAGATGCAGTTGTTGGAGCAGTAGTTGCTCAGCTATTATCTGCTGTGGTTAATGCGAGGAAGAACACCGAGAATTTCGATCAGGCCTTGGAGACGTTACAAACAACCTTGGAAACAATTACCCCAGTTGTTGAAAAGGTGAAAGATCTGAATGAGTTATTCAATCTTGGATGTGAAGAGGTGGAGAAACTGTGGGAACAGATCAAGAGAAGCCACGAGCTAGTTGAAAAGTTATCACAAATCAATGGATGCTGCATTTGCTTCATGGCATCCGGTTATACTGGGAAGCTTCTCAGATTGGATAGCTCGCTTAAAAGGTTCTGTGAGATTGTTATGTTGCTTCAGCAAACAAAGTTGATGACTGGAGTTCACGAGGATGTCAAGTTCATACGTGAGGAACTTGAGCGCTTGAATTCGGCTGACAAGACTGTACTTTTGCGTCCATATGCTCCTCCTGACCCACCAGAGTTTACTGTTGGATTAGACATGCCAATGTGGAAATTGAAAGATGAACTGTTTAAGCAGAGTGTATCAGTGGTTGTAGTGTCTGCACCAGGAGGATGTGGGAAGACGACATTGGCTAAAAAACTTTGTCAAGATGAGCAAGTTCAAGGTACCTATAGAAGTATTTAGTCTTTCCTAATTTCTTTCTGCTTGAAACTTGTGTTTGGCAACTTTAGCAAGCAATTCTGTCCGACAAAGAAACAAGAAGAAAAAAGATGATCCAGAAAAACCAAGAGACAAATTAATGCAAGTTTAACTCCAGAAAATTGTTACCAGCTTTGCATCACTTGATTATGGAGATTTCCGTTACTCTCAGAAAATCATAAAGTTTAAGCTTTTCAAAAGATATCAGATAATTGAATCTGCCGATCTATGTGACACCATTTTATGATTTTGATTTTGAATCTTTGGAACAGTAGAAATGTGTTCTTAGACAATAGGGTTTAGAGCAATCAGCTACATCTAAATTTTAATGTGTGAAAATTCGCATTCATCCTAAACGTGATCTTATACTTAACACTTTCTGATTGAAGGATTGATCTATCCATTACAAAATTTGATAAATGTTATATGGACAGGAAAATTCAAAGATAATATCTGCTTTGTGACTGTCGCAAAGACACCTAACTTGAAGGCTATTATAAGGCAGTTATTTTTACACATGGGATATGTGGCTCCTGAGTTTGAAGATGATGAGGATGCATTCAACCGCTTGAAGTTACTGCTGAAGCACGTAGCCGAACCTACATTGTTCATTCTTGACAATGTTTGGCCTGGTTCAGATTATCTACTTGACAATTTCAGTTTTCAGCTACCTGACTATAAGATTTTGGTGACATCGATATCTACTTTCCCTAGATATGACCGTACTCAAAAACTGGAGCCTTTGAACTTCGAAGATTCCGTGCACCTCTTTTGCTACTCAGCAGGTCTACAAGTAGGGAGCTCATATGTGGACGAAGATCTTGTGACTAAGGTGCTTGGTCAATCCGCAATCCGAAGATGCATATATACTTTTCTCATATGCTTATGTACTTTAAAAACTGGACATTTCAGTTTTTTTAATTACGAATGAGACTATAATATCATTAGAACCTTTTCTAGATCTTCCGAAACAATTGGTGTGGTATAAATAGCCAGTTACAGAGGTGACTCTGTTGCTACTTTCAGTGTGTTTGATGTCCAATGGGTTGGTAACTTTATTTTATTGGAACAATTTGCAGGTGGTAAAAGCCTGCAATGGATTTCCACTGGCCCTGAAAGTGGTGGGAAGATCACTTTATAGACAACCTCCGGCAATCTGGCGGAATAGACTGAAGGAATGGTCAAAAAGTGGTTCATTGTTCGAAACAAACAAAGAAATTCTTAAATGCCTCAAGAGCAGCTTTGATGCTTTAGATGATACGGTTGTCAAGGACTGCTACATGGACTTAGGTTCATTTCCTGAAGGCCAATTCATATCTGCAACAGCCCTTATTGATATATGGGCAGAATTGTATAAACTAGAAGAAGATGAAATGACATCATACCTCCATAAATTGTCTACTTTGAGTCTGGTTGACCTTGCATTTAAGAGGTACCTTTGAAAAGCAGATTCACCAAAACTAATCCTGAGCTAGATTAACTATGATAATGAAACTATATGAATTTTGCTTTTCCCTAAAGTTGAGTTTGAGGAAATGCAGGTTGACCATGGTTGCTTATCTTTTTATATTTATGAACCTCATATAATGTTAGATGGAAATTCAGCTATATGTCTTTGAGCCTGAAGAAAGAATCTCTTTCTTAGCAACAGGTATTTTCCTATTCAACAGGAAAGATGGAAGTGAAATTGAAGGCTACTATGAAGACCACTTTATCATGCAGCATGATCTTCTTAGAGGAATGGTGAACCATCTGAGCAACTTGGATCCCATTGAAGAAAGGAAAAGACTGGTTGTAGATTTAGTCGACAGAAAATTTCCGGATTGGTGGTGCCAACCAAAACAGCCATCATTTAATGCCCGCCTTTTGTCTTTCTCCACAGGTAGCTGATCTAAGCTGTTGTGACCAAAATTTTCATAAGATCTCAAATGTTGTTTAACAAACATCACCTCCTTAATCTCATTATAAGTGTCACTTTATAGATTCAAGTTTTCTAAGAAGAATTTCCTTTCATGTAACATTAATAACTTCATCAACTCTTATCATTTTTTTAATAAAAAAGTGGCAATTTTGTAGATGAAACATTTTCATCAAGTTGGTGCAACATGCAAGCTCCAGAAGTTGAGGTCCTAATTCTGAACTTTCGTGCAAAGAAGTACACTTTACCCAGTTTTACAGAAATGGAAAATCTAAAGGCTCTGATAGTTACAAATTATGGAGCTGCAAATGCTGAAATCATTAACTTTGAGCTTCTCAGTAATCTTGAGAAACTACGAAGAATTAGAATGGAGCAGGTTTTGATTCCTTCCATTACTTTGAACTCTGGACAGCTAAAAAGTCTGCAGAAACTATCCTTGTTTATGTGTACCATGGGCCAGGATTTTTCTTACGACAACATACAGATTTCAGATAGATTACCGAACCTAGAGGAGATCAATATAGGCTACTGTAGTAACATTGTGGAGCTACCTGTTGGTATGTGTGAAGCAATCAAGTTAAAGAGACTCAGCGTCACATATTGTAATAGGTTGTCCAAATTGCCTAAAGAAATTGGAAAGCTAGTGGATTTGCAGTTGTTGAGGCTGAGGTCCTGCATAAATTTGTTGGGGTTGCCAGACACAATCTGGAGCTTTGACAAGTTAAACACTCTCGACATTGCTGATTGCTTAAGTATCAGGAAATTGCCAGACGGAATCGGCGACTTGCGGAGTTTAAGAAAGCTTTACATGAATGGTTGCTCCAAATGTGAACTGCCAAAATCAGTCATCAACCTTAGGCAACTGAAGCATGTGGTTTGTGATGAAGAGACAGCCAAGTCATGGGAGCCTATCAAACACCGGTTCTCTAACCTCAGAATCGGAGAATAAAACAGTTGAAGTCCTATGCAGACAAAAATGTTAATAGTCTACAAAGGTTATGTTTATAGTCTGTTTAAGTATTATTGAAAGATAAGTACTACAAAACTTTAAACTTCTGCTACATATGATATACATTATTTTGTAATAGTAAGATACTATGTGACTACTAGTTTTTGGAGGCATGCAAATAAGAGTGTGAAAGAAGCCTAGGCCCAATCGTCAGGGCTGTGTATTTTCGCAGAAAGATTAAGGAACATATGATATACATTATTTTGTAATAGTAAGATACTACGTGACTACTAGTTTATGGAGACGTGCAGATAAGAGTGTGATAGAAGCCTAGGTCCAATCGTCAAGAATGTGTATTTTCGCAGAAAGAATAAGGAACTAAAACCGATCGATCCTTGAAGTCTGGTCCAGGAATGTCACTATCATTCTGTTATGAATGTTGTTTTGTTGATGCTGACTGTTGTCGTGAAGTTTGTTGTCATTTTGCATAGTTCTAGAATGCTGGCTAGGCAAGGTTGTTACACCATGAACGTTTATAGTTAGGGGTTATAGGAGTAGGGAAGATCATCGAGTGAGTGAATAGTGATTGGGAGTGACCTCAGTGTCAAGGAGAGACGAGGACTTTTCTGATGTCCTCCATTCAGTAGTTATGTATTACCCTCCCCATAATCAATAAATTCTACTTTTATCCATCTCAGTACTGATCTTCTTTTCCCTCATTATATTGCTTAGTTCTGGTCAAGATTGTGGTTCTTATCATTTTGTATCATAGCCCACATCCTTGGGAGTAGATATGACGCAAACCAGGATGGAAAGTAAAGTAGATCAATTGGAGACAGAGATTCCGGGACTTAAGAAGTAGTTGACAGACTTGACGATGGTTGTTTCAAACTTAGCCCACAAAATAGAGTTAAGAAAACAAAACTTGGGGAACATATAGCAAAGTTTGTGAGCCTTGCTGAAACAACAAACCCTTGATTCAGAATTTCTAGTTGAATATAGTAATGCTAAGACTGGGCAAGAAGTGAGAACCAATACCGATAATGATCCCATCATCCCACTAGAGATGAATCGGATAATGAACAATGACCATTTCCCTAGGAAGTTGGAGCCACTAGTGTTCACTAGAGAAGAGCCAGGAGAGTGGATTTTTAGGGCCGAGCATTATTTCTCCATAAACAAGTTGACAGAATCAGAGAAGCTCGAGGCAGTCAAAGTTTGTTTCAAAGGGGAAGCACAAATATGGTTAAGGTTTAAGGAAAGAGACTCCCAGTTCTCCTCTTGGTCTGCTTTAAAGTCTCATATTACAAAGATTTGGGAATTAAGAGAAGGGAGTATATTGCAATGTTTCTTTGCAGTCAAATAAGAAGGCATAGTAGCAGAGTTTAAAGCTCAATTTGAATGTTTGGTAGCAACAGTAGGGAGGTTAGAGGAAGATACATTAACTGCAATATTCATCAACAGTTTGAAGGAACAATTACGAGCTGAATTATTAGTTATAAACCCTAGTGGTCTCAAGGAGACAATGGAGGTAGTCACTAGGATCGACACCAAAAACCAACTACGTTCATCCAATCCAAGCTCAAAAGCCCAAAAAGAATGCCCTTCAATCCAAACCTGAACTGATTTCAAAACAATAACCTAGACATAACCCAAAAATACTAGTTTGTACATAATTGTGTCAGACCCAAAAAATCAACAGAAAATAAAATGGCCACTAAACTTTATAATTGTCCTAAATTTAGTACATCGGTACCTCCAAACCCTAAAATAAATAGGTTGACAGCTGTAGAGACACAGGAATGACGGGAGCCGAGGTAAGAAATGATGCATTAGACATAGATGTTGAAACAAAGAATTGCACGTTCTGCTTGTCAGTGAGGCTAAAGGAGATGAAGATGGTAAGGGTGACAAGACACTGGAAGGATTAAAGGAGGTAGAGCTATCACTGAACTCGGTGGTTAGGTTATTATTAATAGAAGCTTAGGCCCAATTGTTGGGAATGTGTATTTCTACAGAAAGAAGAAGGAACTAAAACCGGTTGATCCTTAAAGTCTGGTCTAAGAATGTCGCTATCATTATGTTATGAATGTTGTTTTGCTGATGTTGACTGTTGTCGTGAAGTTTGTTATCATTTTTCATAGTTCTAGAATACTTACTGGGCAAGGTTGTTACACCAACATCATTTATAGTTAGGGGGTATGGGTGTAGGGGAGATCATCGAGTGAGTGAATAGTGATTGAGAGTGACCTCAGTGTCAGGGAGAGATGAGGACTTCTCTAATGTCTGCCAGTAGTTGTGTATTACCCTCCCCATAACCAATAAATTCTACTTGTATCCTTCTCAGTATTGATCTTCTTTTCCCTCATTATATTGCTTAGTTTTAGTTAAGAGTGTGGTTCTTATCAGAGTGATTTCAAGCTTTCGAGAACAAAACTACCCAATATTCAATAAAAACCATGCAACATATAGCATCCTCTCTTAAAAGATGATACGGTTGTTAAAGAATGATTCAAAGTGTTGACTCATTCCTTTGGAGTTGTTGGTAGAATCTTTTTAAGTTTAACTAATCAAATAATCAATTGCTACTCGCGAGTTGCTATGGTTACTAAAATTACACTAATGAGTATAGTGAACTTTGTTAGTTGATTTATTGGTTGGGTAAAGTTCTCTTAATTTACTCTTAAGTCGAGAGAGTACTGGTCCAAGCTCAATTAAAAACACATAAGTCTAAGCCCATGGGTCGACCTATTGTCATCCCTAGAGTGAATATGTTGGATCAGCAGAGAAAATAGAACCAAAAATAGAGGCTTTTTTATTCTAACACAAAACAAATTACTCTACTACCTGTTAATTATTTATAGGCTTATTTATAGACTTACAGAATGATTAATTAAAAGATAAAATGAATATGCTGATAATTATGAAACATAGATTTGATGATTCTCACTAACTCAAGTAATTTAAGTTGTTAACCATACTTTTAAATATTTCATACTCACCATACTATTACTGTAATTAGCTACAAGTTTGTCATTTACATTTATAGGAGTCGAAGCTGTTTTGTAATTCAAAATACTATACCTCTTTAACAAATCAATAGCACATTTCCGATAAAAATAAAAATTCATTAGCATATTGTTTCACCTTAAGCCTAAGAAAATAGTGCAACAAAGCCAAATTTGGCATCTTGATTTTTTTCAACATATAAGACTTAAATTCAGTAATAATAAAGTCATCTAAACTAATATATATTATATCATCAACATAAAGATACACTACTAAGAAATAAATTTAACCTAGTTTTTTTATATAAAGGGTTAACTTATTTTTACTTCTTTCAAACCTATTTTCTAAGAAATACGAATCAATCTTGTTGTACCAAGCTCATGGGGCTTGCTTAAGTTCATATAAAGCCTTCTTTAACTTGTAAACTTTGATATTTTCATAGGGCCACAAATATTAATATGTACTAATTTAAGACAAATAGATGCTCTCCAAAACTTATTTATAGGAAGTGATTTTTTTACTTTGCTTTTTATAAACACACCATTCACAGAAATCAAGTGCATCAATTTTAGGCAACCCAATAATCATTTTCTGACTTAACAATTTAAATCCTTAATTTCGCATACAAATTTCCATAATATGAGTGTATAATTTTTTATCACGAGTTTTAGTAACCAAGGCACAACTTTTCATACCAAAGACTTTAAAAGGAAAATTTTTATTTTGTGTTATAGGAATGTTAACTATCTTTTGACATTATTTCTTATTATGAACACAGAAATTTTTATCAAACATAATAAAGTAACCACCATCCGTCAATTGTCCATCACTTAACAAATTATGAACCAAATTGGGAACATGTTACACTTCATTGAGGATTTTTATATTATCCCGAAAGGTTTTGATGGCAATTGTACATTTACCTTCCACTTAAGTTAACATGTTATCTCTGAGATAAACTTCTTTGTGACTTATCAAGTTCTGTGAACAACGATATATGATTAAAGCATCCACTATTCATAAATTATACTCCACTGAAAGCATCAATAATGAAATAATAAGTCATAAATAAATTACTCTCCTCCCTGAATTTCTATGTGATATTTGATTACTTTTACTCATCACTCTATTTAGTCCAATAATCAGTCTTTTATGACCAAATTTTTTATAATAGTATAATTGTATTGTACTTTTGAACTTCCTTTATTCACAAGATTGTTTTTTAACTCTGCCATAACCACTACCTCGAAAGTTGCCTCTACCTTATCCACAACCTCTAAATTTCCTAACTTCCCTTTATATAAAGACTCACCTTTTACATATAATACCTTCTCCTTAATTTTTTCATAAGACCTACTATTCCTAACCTCATGAGCTAACAAAAAGATCATTCGTTCATCAAAAGTATTGGTGGATAAGTCTTTCGACTCTTCAATTAGAGAAACAACATGATTAAAGTCTCTTCCTAAACTTCTTAGAACCTTATTGATAATCGTTTCATCACTAATAGTTTCACTGTAAGATCTCATATGATTCACAATTCCAGATACTCTACACAAATATTCTTGCATAGAATCTCTCTTGCATAGCTAGTGTTTCAAAATTATAACAAAGGGTTTGTAATTTGATCGCAATTACCTTTTTATTGCCTAAATATTCTTGTTTTATAATCTCTCATGCCTGAGTGGAGGTGCTAATTGATGAAAATTGGGAAAAGATGTCATCATTAGGTGTCAATTGTATGAGAAAAAAAGCATTGGATCCTTTTTATGAAGTTCCTATCATCATTGGTCAAGCTTGACTAGCTTCGGGTCATTAAACCCATTCTCAACCAAGTCTCATCACTCTTGAAAAGATATTATAATCTTTATTTTAAGATATTTTCACCTTCATTATTTGGAATCAGGGGTTAGGATGAAATGGAACCTTTGCCTGCCATGACTAAACTCAACTCTTTTAATTTTATATTTGCTTCACTGAATTGTTCACTTTAGGAGAGCGATGCTGACTTTGATCAAATGAAGAATCAAATTATGGTAAGGGTAATGTGTCTTAAGTTAACTTGAGAGGACATAGTGGTATTTGTATTTGGTGTTTTGGAAAAATCAATTTGGGCTCTAATAGTAAAGTTTGTTAGAGTGGGAGAATAGAAAATAGAAGAAGAAATAGAGGATTTTTTTATTCTAGCACAAAAAAGTACTTTATTACCTATGTATAAGCTTACAATAGATAAAAAGATTGGCATAAGAAGATAGATAACTATCTGATTGAATAACTAACTAAAACTAAAAAATGAATATATATATATGTTGATAACTATAAAACATGGATTTGATGATTCCCACTAACTAGGGGATAATCCTACTAAGTAACTAAAGGATAAATATAATCACTATTTTAATTTTTTGGATCATTATCTTCAATGGAATAAAGAGTAAACATGCGAATGAAATGAAATACTAGAGAGGAAACACAATGACCAACAACTACAATGTAATAAATGTTGCACAAATATTCATTTCTAACTTTAAGGGATAAGATTATGAATTCTAAAGTAACCATATAAAAATTCCCTCAAATTTCATTATCATACGGACTTAGTAAAAGGTGGGTCTACAAATTTTTATGAAAAAGTAGGTTGACAGAAAATAAGAAAAATGATTCCAAAGTGTTGTTAATTATTCACTAGATTATCCATAAGGACATCCTTTCACATATGATAGCAACGACCTCATAAGAATAAGTACTCTCAATTTTGTAAAAGGAGTTTTTAAAGTGATTCAAAGATCATTATAGTGAGAATATAAATCTCTTCAGCGTGACATTGAAATCTTGATCGTAAATAGTGGAGAATTAAATATTGATTTTTTTGTTAAGATAATAGTCAGCAAAAAATATAATCTTTTAGCAAGAATATTACCAACTAAACTATTGTTGAAAAGGTTTGATCTTATAATAATTTCCATGGAAGAATCAAAAGATTTGTCAACTCTTTTGTTTAATGAACTAAATAGAATCTCTTTAAACTTATGAGTAAATAATTAATAAAAATTTTGAAAAGAATAAAAAAAGAAGGCATTTCAAATGAGGGAGGAAGTTAGCAAAATTGAAGAAGGATAATGTTAAACAGATAAAGGTCATGGAAGAGAAGGATTTTATGGTAGTGGTTGTGATTATGGTAATGGAAGAGGCAAAGGTGGATGTGAAAGATAAAGATAGTCCAGTGAGCAAAGAAACACCAAAAATAACATTCAATATAATCATTGCAAAGAGTATGAGTTAAGGACCAAAATAGAAATTTTACAATAGACAATGAAGAAGAAAGTAAACTTTTATGACTCATTTTAATACTGACCATAAGTTAGGTGATTTGTAGTTTATAGGTAGAGGTTGTTTGAATTATATGGCAAGCACAAATTCGATATTTGAAGAGCTTAATGAGACTAAAAAAAAGATGAAAATTCACATTTAAAATGGAAAATAAATATAGGTTGAAGGGAAGGTATGGTAGGAATTGAAACTAGCTATAGTAAATTAAATTTCTATGTAATGCTTAATTTGAACTCAATTTAGGATACAATTTTTAGTGTTAGGTCACTAATGATTAATAAATATTCCATATTATTTGACAATGATGTTTTTGTTATCAAAGATAAGAAATTAGGCCAAGTGACTATTAATATCAAGATAACCCAAAGCAAAATGTTATTGTTGGAATTTTTAAATATGGGAAGTTTTTTTCTTACTTCTTATAAGAATGATGATTCGAAGTTATGACATCTCAACATTAAGGGTTTGAAATTACTAAGATAAAGGTATATATAGGAAGTTTTGTTCTTATTGCTAGTAAAAAGAAAATTTATTTGAAGCTATGACATTTACAATATGGGTACATCAACATAAATGTTGGACACCACACCCCACCCGTAGGTGTTTGCAGGTTATACTGCGGCAACTTAGCTCAATGGTAAGAGGCGTGCAGTTAGATGCAACAAAACCTTGAGGTCTCGAGTTCGAGTACCAAAGAGG
>JAOQML010000195.1:25850308-25862023 GCA_027568935.1 Erythroxylum urbanii | reverse complement strand
TCGTGGACTCACCCTTGACCAAAGAGGACAATACTGAGTAAGGTTGGATGCCGCGGTATATCCCGCAAACACACGCCACCGACCTAAGGGCGGAGTGTGGGGTTCAACAACACCGCAATACACTTTGCACCACCTCCCACTACAAACATATCCATGCCTGTACTTTGTCAATTCACCCAAGAAAATAAGGTTATCATAAACACTTAGCATATACCTCACAATGTAGATGGTTCGGGTCATATCATCATCGAGCTTCATCCTTATGGTCCCCATACCTTAGACCTTTAATTTTTGATCACTCACATGATATGGCCATACTCCCCATCTTGGCCCAAAGTATTGAACAAGGCTTGGTCTCTACAAACATGAACTGATATGGATGAATATTAATACTCAAATCTCTTGACCCTCCTTCACCTCACCCTGAGTAACCAATAACAAATCACCACCACCATCACCTATTACCACGTTAAAGGAATCCCCATCATCTTCTATGTTAGTCTTTCCCTTCTTCTTTTACATCAAATGGAGACTCTTCAAGTCCTCAAATCATCTTTGGACAATGGCTTTGGATATGGCCCTTCTTCTTACAATAGTAACACTCCACGTTACCAAAGTCTTTAGCCCGTGATTTTGATCTACTCCTTGAGCCATCTCCCCTTCTTTCTTGATTCCTTCCTCTCTCATGCTCCCTCATAACTATTGCTCGATCACCATCACTTGGAGAACCTCCATTAACATGTGTCATCATCCTTTCATTCTCCCTTAATACTGTCATAGTTTCATCTAGCGTAATCTTCTCCTTACCAACAAGCAACGTCATGATAATGGGTTGGTAGGACTTGGGTAGTGAAGCCAATAATAAGAGAGCTTGTTCTTGATCGGTGATCTTCTCATCTGCATTCTTCAACTGGGCCACTAGTTAGTTGAACAAATTAATATGGTCTTGCAAGGTTGTACCCTCCTCCATCCTTAACTGGTACAACTCTCATCTCAATCACAAGATTTTAGTCAACGACTTGGAGGCATACACACTTTAGAGCTTAACCATCAAAGCTTTTGGATCCATCTCACTCAAGTAGTTATACTTGATCTCTGGAGCTATAGCCAACCGAATCGTACTAACAGCCTTCTTCTTCATTGACGCCCACTTGGCATCATTCAAACTTGCCTACTTATCCGCTTCCAAAGCTGCATCTAAATCTTGTTGTATCAACAAGCCCTTAATAGTACTCTTCCACATCAAAAAGTTTATTTTCCCATTAAATAAGAGAATATAAAATTTTGAAGCACTATTTTCACCCATTCTCTTCTCACACTAATTCCTCCCTAAATCAAACAAGAAGTAATTTTTCCTACAAAAGGATCCTCTAACTATAGCTCTGATACCACTTGTTGGGAAAAATTAACAGAACCATAACAACAATAATAGCAAGAGAAGTAAAGTGCAAGAAACCAAATCAAAGCACACGTAATTTACGTGAAAACCCCTCTTAACTAAAAAAAACCACGGTCTGGAGCTCCACGAACTAAAATCAATCCACTATAATAATCAAGAGTACAATCAGCAACCAATAACAATAATCTCAACAACAAGTACGATTATCTCTAGGTTCTAAAACAAATTGAAAACCTTAATCAATTTAGTACTCTCTACAAACCCAAGAGATACCTACACCAAATACCTGTTGATGAAAATCTATTTCTTCTTGATTATCTCACCAAATAGCTGCCTTCCCACACACCAAAACAATGGATCAGACCTTTCTTTTTCTCCTCCTCTAATCTAGTTTTTACGACAATACAACTCATGAGCAAAAAAGGTTAAACCTTATTTTATCTTATCATAACCTACCACTTATGGGCAAATCCAAGAACTCTTTACTTAGTGGGCCACCACTTGTAAGTAAAATAAAGCCTACCTTTGCAAAACTCACATAAATAGTATTTAAGATTTGGGGAGATACCCAACAGACCCCTACAATATGTTTTTCTTGTGTATGCTACAAACCAAAATGGGTACCAATGTTATCATCCTCCAACTAAATGTATGCTTATTACGATGGATACAGTCTTTCATGGACATACAATGTATTTCTCTGAGTTTGAGCTTTAAGGGGAATACAAGATGGAAATTTAGACTCTGGCAGTGTGAAGGTGATATCATTTTTCAGATGGTAATGATGCTAAGGACGTTGTTAATAATCAGTTGGAATACAAAGAGGAGTAGGAAGGAGCTATTAAACCAGAGGATATTGACAAAGAAGGTACTACTGAACAGAAGGATGTTGGTCTATCAAATGTAGAAGTTAAAACTCTCACTAATATACCATACCAATCGTTTACTGAGGATGTTCCTAATTCTAACCCAAATTCACTCATAAAATAACTACAAGATAGTCTTAATAGAGGTATTCCTAAGCCTACATATAAACCTGAAATATCAAGTAGAGTTAAACATCTCATGGGTTATTATATGTCAAATAATAATCTGTCAAAATCAAATTGTTCATTTGTAAATCAATTATATATTGCAATGAATAAGGAAACAAATTCTTTAAAATAAAACTTGGGAGATTGTTGAATGCCCACCAGAAAAGAAGCCAGTTGGATGCAGATGGGTTTACATTGTAAAGTATAATGCAGATGGCATAGTTAAAAGGTTAAAAGCAAGATTGGTAGCAAAAGGGTATACCTAAACATACGGTACTGATTATTCAAAGACATTTGCTCCCATAGCTAAAATCAATATTGTTAGAGCATTGTTTTCCCTAGTTGCAAAATTGGATTGGCCTTTGCAATAATTTGATGTAAAGAATGTCTTTTTTCATAGTGACTTGTCAAAAAAAATCTATATAGAGTTTCCACTAAGTTGTATGTTCGTAGAAAGGTAGAGTAAAAAGGTTTGTAGATTGAAGAAATCATTATACAGGCTAAAGCAGTCTCTAAAAGCATGGTTTAGAAGGTTCACAAAGTCTATGATAACTTTCGCATATCATCAAAACAAATTTGACCACATTTTATTCTTAAAAAAAGGCAAGGCAAAATCACTACTCTTATTGTATATGTGGATGACATGATGGTGACAAGAGATAATCTGGAAGAGAGGAAGGCATTAAAAGAATACTTTTCTAGAGAATTTGAAACGAAATATCTTAGTTGCTAGAAGTATTTTGTAAGGATTAAAGTTTCTAGATCAAAGAAAGGAATTTTTCTATCCCAAAGAAAATATGCATTAGACTTATTATAAGAAACTAGTATGTCAGCATGCTAACCAACTGATACACCAGTTAAGGAAGGCTTGAAATTATATGTAGAAGTAATCCAAATACTAGTTGATAAAGGAAGATACCAAAGGCTTGTTGGAAGGCTAATGTATATGGCTCTCACAAGACTTGACCTTACTTATGCTTTGAATATCGTTAGTCAATTTAGGTATAATTCTGGATAACAACATACAAGGGCAATTATGAGAATTTCAAGGTATCTAAAATCTGCTTCAGGTCAAGGAATTTGTTTACTAAAAACACAAATTGACAATGTCTAGAAGTGTATGCAGATGCTGATTGGGTTGGATCAACAAAAGATGGATGATTAACATTTGTCTACTTCACATTTGCGGGCGGTACATAGTTACATGGAAAAGTAATAAAAAAACAAAAATGTGATTGCTCGCTCAAGTGCGAACTAAATTCAGAGATATAATACTGGGACCCTGTGAAGCTTTGTGGCTTTTACAGTATTTTGGCTATTTACTAAAGCATCTTATTAGTCTATGTTGTGACTATAAAGCTACTTGTGATGTAGCTAACAATCCTGTCCAACATGATTGAACAAATCATGTTGAGGTTGACAGTCTTCGTTAAAGAGAAGTTGGATGAAAAAAATTGTGAAGTTGTCCAAGATTTGGTCTAAGAATCAATTAATTGACATTCTTACCAAAACAGTTTCAAATCATATGTTCTAAAAAAAAATTTGACAAGTTGAGCATGCATGACATCTATGCACCAACTTGAGAGGAAGCGATGAGATTTTTTTTCATAATTGTTAGAATAGTATAGTTGTAAATATATTCTTAGAGTCCTAATTATAACTGTAAGATAATTATAGTTGTAGTATTAATTGTTGAGATTTTTTCCCTTAGTGTACAGTATAACTACGACATAATTGTTTTTTTTCCCTTATCTTTGCCTCATCTTTCAAGTTTTACTCCCGTATTTATACTCATTCACACACTTTATGATTATGTCTTCGTTATCCCGAATGTTAATACTCACTATCATTACTGGTGTCTGTCTGAAAAGCACATAACATCATCACTGACATGTTGCGTGGGGTGCCCATCTTTACTTTTCCTTTTATATTTTCTTCTCTGTTAATCTTCCACTCATTCCTTCCAACGTTTTTTGAGAGAAGATCGTCAAAAGTAAACGAAGGTTCTTAAGTAGGCTTGGTCTGTGGTGCTGCTTGTGGTGTTGATTCTAATTATACAATGTGCATGAAGAATATATAGCGGATTGTTACATTACCCCAAAATAATCCTTGTTTACTCCTTGCGGGTGATTGGGTCTGACGAAGTCTCCGCCGAACTGTTAGGACAATGTATGTAATATGTGGCTTCCTTCTATGATGGCAACTGAACTTGACTTGGGCACATTGTTTTATTAGCATAGAAGCCAAGCTGGTACCTGGAGTTGCTGGTTTGATTCAGCTATTTGACTTCCATAATCATAGAACATACTTGTTGACGGAGGTTTTCTTAGGTATGTTAGGTATAATTTATGAGGCCCACTTACAATTGCAACTGGACTTGGTTGTGCCTTAAAGACTTTTAGCAGGTGATTATTTTCAGTAGTGACGTTGGAAGTTCGAAAGTCGAAACCGAACATAAGAAGAGGATCACTGCTAATGGCCTTATTTTCCTTTTCATTTGATCTTTTGGAGCCCTTTAAAAAATTTCCGAGTCTCTTTTTCTTTTGAGTGACAGGGACCAGGGAGTTGGGAGGAAGATAAACTATAGGAGCCGTCTACTATTTCCAAAGACTTTCAGGTTTTTGTGAACAAGAAAAAATGACGATTGGGTGACAGATCGCCATGTGCAGGGATAAATGACGCAATCAATGCACTCGCTACCCAATTCCAAAGCACTGCATTTGCAAAGAAAAAAAGCAATCGCTATAACATATTAAAGCCCAAATTTTTACATTTTTGGTAAAAACAGAGATATCTGCTTAACTATTGAAAGCAACAGATAAAGTCGTAGAAACCTATAATGGAGAAAAAGAAAAGGTTTAAAACAAAAAAGGACAATAGCAGAGCTGAGAGAACCACAGAAAAGTTGCAAATAAAGGGAGAGAAGTAACCAAAACAGTGCATGACTAAAAGAAGACTGAAATTTGAAGGAAATGATGGGACCCCGTCTCATTATTTTCAATTTTTCTATCTAAGCATCAAGCACAGTCAGAGGGTGAAGTTGGGAAAAAAGAATTTCTCCGCAGTACAGCTGCCAGGGCTCCACCAGTCCACCTTCTAAGGAAGAAATGGAACAACTTGGCTGTAGGCAATTACCATAACGCGGAAACGCGTGAAATGCGCTGAGCTTCATCTCTATTACCAACCATAAAAAGAACATTACATTGATACGTTTTTGTCAGAAAGGAAATAGGTTTTTTTTTTTAATTAGGTGGTGAGCATTGTCCATTTTGTACTTGTACCAGAAGCATTCGCATTTTACACTGATCCAGTGAAGGTAGTTTTCGCGCCTTGTCCTTATTTAAGCCCAACCAGTCGCTTGCTTTCATTGATTGCCACCCAGAGGGATAAGAAAGGAGATCCGGTCACCTCTCATTCTCTTTTCTCTACATGATCTTGAAGTGAGTCCATGAGAGTGACCTCTCGTTTTGTTTTCTTACTAATTCAGTGACTTTGATCTGTTTCCACTTTTGCAGATCCAAATGGGAAAATTAGTAATCTTTTTGTGCTCGTTCTGTGGAGTTTTGGCGACTTTAAGTGTTAATGTAGCCAATGCAGATGACCCATATAGGTTCTATACCTGGACAGTAACTTATGGGTTTATTTCTCCTCTTGGTGTGCGCCAACAGGTATTTCATTTTCATTTGGGTGTTAGGTTTGATCTCGATCGTGTGTTAGGGGAGAGTCTGGCTCTTGGAAGCTAATAGACTTGTGGTTTTTTGCCGTGCAGGTGATTCTTATTAATGGGCAGTTTCCTGGTCCTAGGCTTGATGTGGTGACTAATAACAACATTATTCTCAATCTCATCAACAAGCTGGACCAACCTTTCCTTTTAACATGGTAAGTTCCTTATTCTCTGTCACATCACTTTCTTATGTTCGTGGCTTTTGTTTGTTTTCAGCGTGACTCTGGTTGTTCGAGGTTAGAACTAAGATGTGGATACACACTCCTCCCTATTCGTGCAATTTTTTATTTCATATACCTTTTAAGAATGTAAAGGCTTCCTTCTTTCTTTTTGGTTATGGGAAAAGTGACAAATGGATTCACACATTAACTCTTAAATTTAAGTTGCTACTCTAAATTGTTTCTCTAGCAGCTAGCTTAAAAGAAGACTCTAGAGAGTCTTGCTTTATCTCAATTTCCTGCATTCTATGCTTTAAAGTCTTAAAGAAAGTTCAGAAATTTTTTTCTTTTATTTTAATCAATCAAATTTACTGTGTGGAAAGTACTAATGCCGGATGATTAATTGGAATTTGCATTCTAACTGAGACAACTTTCGATTATACTGCTACAACTAGGAATGGCATTAAGCAAAGAAAGAACTCTTGGCAAGATGGAGTGCTGGGGACCAATTGTCCCATTCCCCCGAACTCTAATTACACTTATCAGTTCCAAGTTAAGGATCAGATTGGAACCTTCACTTATTTCCCTTCCACACTATTCCACAAAGCTGCTGGAGGATATGGAGCAATCAATATCTATGCAAGGCCTCAAATCCCAGTTCCATATGAATTGCCTGCTGGAGATTTCACTTTACTAATTGGTGATTGGTACAAAACAAGCCACAATGTAAGAAGAAATGAAGATTCTTTTAGCTCATGATTTTCTTTTCCCTTTTTTTTTTCTTAATTCAAATATGTGATGTATTACATTTGACATATTTTTGAGCTTTATACTCCACTGCCACTTCATAAGCCATGAAAACAAAAGAAACAAATCCTAAATATGTCAAAGCTGCTGTAGCATAACTTCATCATGCGCGTTGCCATGAGGCCTGCTTTTTGTCTGGGTTATGGCATAACCTGGCAATCAAAGACAGTGATTTATTTGCTTGAGCCTGTTTTTCATTAGTTCCTTGCTGTGGAAAGGCCTTCTGTCCTGTGAACTATTTGCATTCGACATTCTATGTAATGATTAAGCCTATATGGAATTTGGACTAGTTTCTATTTCCATTCCAATATGCCTAGTTAGGCTTACCCATCTTTTGAATCAGAATTATCAGATAGAGCCTGAGTAGAAATTTGATCCTGCTATTTCATTCTTGTTTGGCGGGAGTCATTTGTTCTGTGTAGCACTTTACCATTCCATTTGATATTACTGGCATTCACCTTAAACTGTGATTATATTGCAGATATTACAGGCATCCCTGGACTCTGACAAATCTCTTCCCTTCCCAGATGGACTCATAATTAATGGCCAGAGTCACGCTACGTTCACTGGTGATCAAGGTCATTGCTATAATTCTTATCAAATTTATATTTTGATATTCAAGATTTGAAGCATTTCATCTAACGGTTTCTGTAATTTTTTTTTACTAACATCTTCCTCGTGTTCAGGTAAAACCTACATGTTCCGGATCTCCAATGTAGGATTGTCTACCTCATTGAACTTCAGGATTCAGGGCCATACAATGAAGTTAGTGGAGGTTGAAGGATCTCACACAATTCAGAATGCTTATGACTCTCTTGAAGTGCACGTTGGCCAGTCTGTATCTGTCTTAGTTACCCTAAATCAGGCTCCAAAAGATTACTACATTGTTGCTTCAACACGTTTTACCAACCAAGTTCTTAAAACATCTGCATTGTTGCATTACTACAATTCTAAGGCCCCAGCCTCTGGACCCCTGCCAGTTGCTCCTGCTGACCAAATAGAATGGTCAATGATGCAAGCTAGAACTATAAGGTATTGGCCAATGGTCGATTAGTTATCTTAGAGATTGGAAACTCCTTGTACAATTCTTTCACCAAACCAAGATATGTCCAAATAGTTGGATATTTGGTTCATTCTTTCGTCTTTCTTTTTTCTCGAAGGCGGAATTTGACAGCAAATGCAGCAAGGCCGAATCCCCAGGGCTCATACCATTATGGAAAGATAGCAATCACCAAAACATTTGTATTGGGCAATTCGGCACCTCAAATCAATGGAAAGCAGCGTTATGCCGTTAACAGGGTTTCCTATATTAATCCTGATACGCCTTTAAAACTTGCTGATTACTTCAACATCCAGGGAGTCTTTACCCTGAACTCCATCCAAAGTGTTCCCTCTGATGGTCCTGCATATTTAGCAACCTCAGTTATCTCGACCAACCTCCATGATTTTATTCAAGTTGTTTTCCAGAACAATGAAGAGTCTATTCAATCCTGGCATCTCGATGGTTATGACTTCTGGGTTGTTGGGTAAGTAGCAACGTTCTGTTGCATCCAAATTTTAGCGAGTCTTATGAGAGCAACAATTAACCTCACAAACATCTGCAGTTTTGGCTATGGGAAATGGTCACCGGCCAAGAATCTAACTTACAACCTAGATGATGCTATAAGCAGACACACTGTTCAGGTAAGTGAGATGCACTTACAATTTAATTTCACAATATCTCCTCACATCACGGCAGCCTGATCAGTTCCAGATCATCAATCAATCTATAGCTAGTTTATTTATTTCATTGCAGGTATATCCAAACTCGTGGTCCGCCATATTTGTCTCATTGGACAACCAGGGCATGTGGAACATGAGGTCTGCGATATGGGAAAGGCAGTATCTTGGGCAACAACTATATCTCAGGGTCTGGAATTCAGTGAAAAACTTTGCAAATGAATATGACATTCCTTCTAATGCTCTACTGTGTGGCAAAGCAATCGGGCTGCGCCCGTAGAATGACCAACTATCTGAGCTTTAATCTGTTCCCTAGGTCATGAGGATTTGACTAGGAGGGAAAGCAGAACATGATAAGAGCAAACAATTAAAGGCAGATTTAATTATATCATTGACATGTTATAGTATGCTTAATATCTTTATAAATGCTTATGGTCATCTTAGAGAGTTTTGCGTAGAGATACTAAGAAAACAAAAACGTATGAATTTATGTGGTTAGACAAATTTATTTGACTTACGTTTAGAGCAAACAAGATAATCCTCGTTACTGTGACAAAGATGATAAAGAAAAGTACTCAAACCTTAAAGTTTCAAAGGTTTCATGAAAAGGTTTTCTTACAAATTCCTCGTCAAATTATTTATACAATATGGTTATCTGTAAGAAAATTAGAAGCTTAGAGTTTAATGGTATCTTTTTCTCTCCCCAGAACTAATAAATGGATGGATAAAAAAGATTAGAGAAGGTTGAAACACTTAGAGCAGAAATTAGAGAACAATACATCACCGACAAGTAGGAAAATATGATTAACTTGGATGTTAAGATCCATCTTAAATGAGCACATGAGGAGAATTTAATTTTACGTGTGTTGGAATTAAAAGAGGTCTACTTCACCAGTCTTGTGGCATGTGCCTAACACTTCTTGTGTTCAGTAATATGAGATCCATCCTTAGGATTCGTTTAAGAACATCTAACCGACCAATTAAGTAACTTTCTACGAGAATATCAATGAGTTGACTTTCGACATTCTAGCTGGTGCTTATGATTAATTACATTTTTCATAATCATAATTAAAGTAATTAATTATTTTATTTAGAAAGAGTATCTCTACTAATTAGAAGTAAGACTAGAACTCGATTCAATATTAATTTGACTCTTGATTTGTTGTTCTATACAAAATACACTTCCAAACAAAACGAATGCTATTTAGGAATTAGTGAATTACTATTCAAAAAAGTATATGATATATCTAAAGTGTTACAAATTTAGAGAGAGGAAAGTTTCGTTCACCCATAAAACTTAGTATTTAAAACACTATAATCTCAGGAAATTGTACTTGGGCCTAATAATAAAAATGTCATTTAATTGGAAAAGAAAGGGTTTATTCCTTTTAGCTATAAGTATTGAGGGGAAGACTCAAGTTTGATACACAAGTAAAATGAAAACATTATTTACGTCAACTTAAAATTAAGTTTAGTAAATTATAATTGGAAGTGTCCTCAATAATCTTGATGTGGCAAGTCCTGATCTAAGAAAACAAAAAGGGAACCGCAAGCAAATTTAGCTGTAGATATTGCAGAAACCCCAAAGGACAGACGTGATCCACACAATACTCTCGTTTGTCTTAGGTCAGATTTCATTTAAAATATAACTTCTTCTATACTATATGGTTATCATAACTCACTAGGCAACATAACATTAACATTTTTTTTGGGGCCAATCTCTTGAATCGATATATTAAATGTTCTAAGCATTTAACAAGGAAGTCAATTAACTTGCAATCAATTAATGTTTTGATCCGTTCTCGCCGCAGCCGTATTCGCTTCTTTAGATCTTTCTAATGATTCCTGCATTCGTTATTCATGTCCTAATCAAATATATTATTCTGTGCTCTTAAAAATGAACAAGCGAAAATAGTGAATAGGGTAAGCATATCTAAAATTCTGACCTCCTAATGAGTCTTGATGCTTAGGTTTGCGTGACCTCCAGGATCTTGACTTCTTTATATAAGCCTTCAACTTTTTATGTGCTCGCTAGTTCATTTCGACATTTCGTCCTCTTTATCTTATTCCTCGTTACATCTTTGAGCGGGTAAGGTTGGAGTTCCTAGCTAGGTACACTTTCTTCATTCTTGTACATTTACTTTTTGTTTTCACATGTTATCATGAGTATGTTTTACTACCTGTTATCTTGTTTGGATGGCATAGATTCTTGCTTGAGAAAGTAATTTTTTTCTTAAAATTTATATTATTACGTTTAGTTCATTTTTTTGAATAGTTAGGAAAATAAAAACTTTCCTAATATTGACAAAGTAGTAACATTTTATTTGGATTCTAAATCTCATCACCCACTTGATATTTAGATTATTTTCCTCAGAAATTTAATCTAAAAAATATGCTAACCAATTCAACTCTTCTTTCTCCCTCAACTCTACAACAATTTTTTTATAAAACTCTACTTCCTCTTCAACTATTATTATTATTCTCCCGTTAGTAGGATTTTGGATATTTTTTCTCGGAAGTTTCAATCGACAATCTTCAGGTTCATTTTTTTCCTTCTTACTTAACTTTTGTGTAGTTTTTGTTTGATTTATTAAAGCAATTATTTTATTGCTCTTGCTATTTTTTTATTTTTCATTTTGAGATTGTCTAGTTAAAATAATGCATTATTTGTGTTTTTTTCAATGTTAAAATTTTTTTTGATTTTTGATTTGAATTTTAAGATTTATCTTTGTACTCAATTGAGGTTTTTTTAATATTTTTTAATACTATATTTATGATATAACATTATTATATGATTAGAATATCATAAATGAAAAAACTTAATATTTAATAATATAACTTGTATTACAAATTAACATTATTTAACGATTTCAA
>JAOQML010000195.1:25793955-25818514 GCA_027568935.1 Erythroxylum urbanii | reverse complement strand
AAAATTATTAGTTATTTCACTAATTCCATAATACTTACGATTTCGATCCACTTTCCAAGAGAGCAATAGTTGTCGTTTGGGCCAGTCTAAAATTTTAGTTTATAATGGAAAGACTAAACTGGAGGTATATAAATGACAAGGAACGAAGAAATGTACTTTCACATTAAAAGTATAATAGTGAGGTGCGTAAATTAGCAGCAATAGTTAAGAATAGGGATGAAAGATATAATTTTACCTGGGTTGACTAAAAAGCAATAAAATTAACTTAAATTAATTGACTTTCGAACGAGATCAAAATTCTTTTAAAATTTAGTTCGAGGTAAGTTCAACCTCATTTTTTACGGCTCAATCTAATTTGAAGTCTAAATTCTTCGTAAAACTTAAAAAAATATAATTTTGTTAATGTACAAAATAACCAAATAAAAAACCATAAAATGTGTCTAATTTTTATTTTTAAGGTCGTTTATTTTTAAAGTTGTTGCTACTGCAGAAGCAGTTTCTTACCGCAACTCTCTTTCTACTTATTGATTCATGCGGTGACACCGCACCTTTTTTTAACCTTCGGTTGTTCACCGCATATCTAAACATGTGATTACATTTAAAAATTAAGTTGAATAAGTACTTATCCCTACCGAACTGCAGATCCAAACGCAGCCTCAAAATTAAAAAATTCAAATATATGATTTTAGAGGTGAGGAAGCACAATATGAAATGATCTTGAAGGCACTATGTTTTTTGTGTGTGTTTGTTTCTTTATGTTTTTGTTATCTAGGACATTCTATGTCATTTTGCTTCTCTAATTTTTGATTAATCAGTAAATTTTTAGAGGCATTGTAAAAAAGGAAAAACAGAAGGAATTTCAAGAAGGCCAGGAGTTTGATTAGATGTTCAAATTTTGGGTTAGTTTCGTACTACTCGAAGCATGATTTATGAGTTTTGGTTCTAGATAGGCTAGGAAAAATAGTTGAACTCTACTCGATCCAGTCTAGTCTAACTTGAACTTAACAGATTCAATCCAAATTAATGAATTTCAAATCATATTTAAGCTTTTGCTTTGCAAAAATTTTGAAATTTGTGTTAAGTATAAATTCGGACTCTACAGCTCGACCTGACTTGAAGGTTGAATATATATATAATAACGCTTCAATCTTCTCCCCTATTTCTCTCTGGCTAGCCACTCGTTTCTTTCTTTTCTTTTGCCATAATTCGACCTCATATGTCCGTTGTTGTTTAAGAATTTCAGAATATCTCAGAAGCTGTATTTTGTTTTTTTAATTATTGAATTGTTGATTTATCATTCATATGTTCTCTCGAATATGTCTCTCTTAGTAGTAGTTTCTCTTTCTTTTCTTTAATTTTTTTTCTTAATTTTTAGTTTGATTGAACTAGGATAAATAAGTATAATCAAGTTGTTCTAGGATAGAGGGGGATTGGGAAGCTTAGATAATTTAGAAATTAGTGACTTTTCCTCTATCGGAGAGGGCAAAGCCATAATGGCAAAGGGACTGATGATGCGTCAGGTCAAGCAAATGGACGAGATTTGGACTAATCAAAATTTGGTCGCCTAATTCGAAATTCGGTATCGAGCAACATGAGCCACATCTAATTGAGTTCCGAATCGAAATCCAGCTGCCTTTAAAGACCGATTTGAAGAATCTCAGAACCTAATTAAGAAGTTGGATAAATGTTGTAGCGTTTATTTTATATAGAAAGGGAAGAGAGTAGAAAAAAGAAGTGGACAGCCTTTGATAGTTAGATAAATAAAGCTGCAGAGAGGAATCATTCTGTCCAAACCATTGTCAGAATCAAATTGCTGTTTCTGATAGACTGTTCCCCAAAGGCTGCTTTTTAACACATACCCATTTATATTCTCTTCCTGCCCACTACACAAATGAGAACGAAGCTTCATGTATATGTCACTCCGCGGCAAACCACTACCACCGCCGCTAGCTCCGTTTATAGTTCTGCGACTGTTTTTTAGTTCTTTTCTCGTGTGGTACACTCTACACCTAAGAGAAGCGTTAATCTTAATGTCTCAATGAGGGAAAAGATAATGAGAAATTTTCCCTCATCAGAATTCAGATTAATTTGACAGTTAGTCTTTTCTTATGTTTCTTGAAAGAACATGATAGCCTTCTAGTGCCAACAGCTAACCTTAAAAAGTTTAGTTCCGGTGCTTTTGTGACTGTTCCCGATGATAAACAAAGAGAACAATGGCTGGTTACATTGGAGATGACTTCAAGCTTTAGCAATTTATTGTAATAATTAACTAAAAAACTTTTATTTGACATAATACTTTATTTACTACTTGATCCTTGGTACTTGGTACACGGTACATCCAACACATCTTAAAAAACACCCCATAATTAATTAACTAGAGCAGAGAAAAAAAAAAAAGATGATCCTACAAGCATAGCCATATACCACACCCCAATGTAAAAAACCTAGAAAATGAAAAAGATTGAAAGTTGAAACCAAAGAAAAATAGCGCAAAGCATATGCACCATCAGTTTTGAAAATCAGACCATGAAAAAGCCGGATTCCAGTTACCCAGTTCACCTCCATCCACAGGAGCAGACTCCAATACCGCTGAAGATGCTGAAGTCGATGAAGAAGCTGCATTGCCTAGAATTACAGGTGAGTTTTCAGCATAATAATTAGCTGAAAATGTGAGCCTTTGATACAGTTCTCTTAGTCCCGAGTCTTGAGCTTCATCAACTAAGAAACCATTTTGGTGGGGTTGAGCTTGGTTTTGATAGTTTTTCCCAAAAGGGTTGGAAAGGCCAATAGAAGGGACTTGGCCGAGAGGATCCTGGCACAGAGTTCGAGAATTTGGCTCGCCTGTTGCGACTGACGTTGGTTCAGTTGTCAGATGGGTGCCAATTATAACCCCTTCATTTTTCACTGAAATAGAACTAGAGAGTGCACCAGGGTTAGGGTTGTGGTTTTGGTTGCCTCTAAGAAGGGCTACAATTTGTGAATCTTGTGGCGCAGACCATATTATTGGGCTAAATGAAAGCTCATGAGCAAACTCATTTCCAAAATCTGATCTTCCAATCTCAGATGCGAAATTTTTCATCTTGCTAATACTGGGCTTGCCAACTGATGGAGAAACACTTGTGCTTCTGTTCTTTCTGCAGCCACCCCCGATAGGAACATTCCTAAGAGCACCACCTTTGGTCCAATAACGGCGACAAGTCCTGCAGAAATGGCGCGGCTGAGTGAGATTGTAGTTGTTGTAGTAGCAGAACTTGGTGTTTGTAGAATCACATCGTGGACATCTCAAGTTCTCTAAAGTTGAAGAAGTTGCAGCAGTAGTAGGTGTTGTGGTGCTTGTTGAAGAACAAGAAGAAGATGGAGAAGGTGTGCCCTCTAAAATGGTTGGAAATTTCTTCTCTCCTCCAATTAAATCAGCACCTCCAAAGAGCTCTTGAATCATCTTTACTACTTTGTGGATCTAGAAAACCCAAAAACAAGAAAAGCAATGGTGAAACTTTTCTTTGAGTTAGTGGGAAAGCTAAAGAAAGCAAGAAAGTAGATTTTGTTACATGTACAAGAATGTGTATGCAATCGATCAACGTAAGAGAAAGAGAGGATATGTAGGTGGAAACATGACTCGTCTGTGTATGTTCAGATGAGCAAGGCTTTGTTGGGCGCTATGTTTCCGGGTGTAAAGGAATAGATAATAGAGGACGTGGAGCTTTAGTATAGACAATACTGTTAAAGCAGTCACCTTTAATCTAATCAGGGAAAAAACAATCGCTTTTGGATTTGGAAGTTTGTGGTGGGTAGTTTTCAGAGGCTAGTGAATGGAATTTTCTTCATTACGTAGTGATCATCTTCTATAATTCTCTAAACAAAATTCATATTCAGCAAGA
This sequence comes from Erythroxylum urbanii, assembly GCA_027568935.1. NCBI lineage: Eukaryota > Viridiplantae > Streptophyta > Magnoliopsida > Malpighiales > Erythroxylaceae > Erythroxylum > Erythroxylum urbanii. Next base: position 25,814,636 of record JAOQML010000195.1, on the reverse strand, counting down.
GAAACTATGATTCTTCTAATTATTTCAATTATAATAGTCAGAAAGAAAAGGAGTTAGTGGCCGCATATGAATGAGTACAATTCTTTTTGTCTTAATAAAAGAAAATCATTAATTAGAACAGTACTCTCCAATTCATATATCTTCTGTTTCTGGAGTGAGCCTTGATAAATTTCTTTCAACTTTTTTCTTACATGGATTATTTGGGAGAAGAAAATCTTAGACCAAAAAAAAGAAAAAATTGATTAGACCAACACAGATAGATTGACGAGGAATCCACGACTAAGGCTTAGAAAAGACTAAAGGAAGACTGCAAAGAGGATTTGAACCTCAAGACATGCTCTAATTGGGATGCATCAACACTGTTTTACCTAACAGCCGAGAACATAAGACAAATTCAAATCTCTCCTTGGATGTAACCCTTATAATGTCCTATGCCAGTAAAGCTTCAGTTAAGGAATGTTAATTTCACAGTCAATGTCGGGCAATGTGAACTAGTCATCTTCTATCCACTTGTTGGAATGGAAATAACCATCTAGCGTGTGAATGGTAAAGAAGCAATGAAGAGTAGCTGAAAGAGATGGACCGAAGTATGGAGGAATTAGAGGGGTCTACATGTCTCAAATATGTGGAATCATTTGTCAATCACCGTCCATCAACATGGAGATTATTGTTTGTATGGATTAAATGTTACCATTCGTATATGAATTACATTCGTTAGATGTTAATTTGTTTATAGTGATAATTGCAGACAATGATGACATGATTATAAACATTAAAATTGTACTAAACATAAATTACGGTAACAATCATAATATTTTATTAGAGGGTAAGTTTTGAAGTAACTAGTAAAATTCTTCCTTATGATCATAAAGTCACAGAAGGTTCAAGTATGTAAATATTTTTTTGTAAAAATATAATGGGATTGTTGCATATATTTTAACTTTTTCTCGACTATTACAAAATAAAAAGTCTTATGTACTAAATACGTTGATTTTTTTATAACATTTTAATACAATTTTAAACTTTAAAGATTTAGTATTGATGAATCTTCTATTAGCGGTTAAATTTCCCCTCCTAGTCTATATATATCTCAATTTTCTAGAGATAAAACTAAGAATGTGATAGGAAATTGGTTAACTCTTGTGCACCTGCCTACATTATATCGGGATAATAAATTTCACATCGAAAAGAAACATCTAACAATAACATATAAGGTTAAGAATGAGCAATCTTCTATAAGGCTTAAGTCTTTTGGATTAACAACATTCTCAATCCAACTTAAATTATAAGATGATATCAGAGTCAATAAGGTTCAATGACCCAGCAAAGATCTTGGAGCCCGAAAATCTCAAATAGTTTACTTGACAAACTCAAAAAGAGGTTGCAAGTGAGGGAAAGTATTGGAATAATAAATCTCATATTGAAAAAAAAAACATCTAACAATAACATATAAGGTTAAGAATGAACAATCTTCACAAGGCTTAAGTCTTTTAAATCAACGTCATTCTCAACCTAACTAAATTTCAAGACAATAAAGGAATACAACCGAACAAAATTTTGTAAGCTTACGTATCTTACATGCTAATGCTAATATTTTGTTGTTGCGTGACCAATAAAAAAGCACAATTATCCTTTTCACACAGTCAAACACAATGAAATGACCATGATCTTAAAGATAACGAAATTAGTGGGATTCTTTCAGTTTTCAATGTCATGAACAGGAACATATGCTAATTATTGAACATCTTACCGTAGATTGCTCTCGGTGCTTGACCAAAGCACTTGGAATTTCTTAACTAAAAGAATACAAATGAAGTAGTTAGCCTTTTAGGCATGTTTTGTTAACTACGGCAGTAACGTTCCAGTCAATTTCATTTCACTAGGTATTATGTATCCTTTTCTTTTCCAACTGCTCAAAATTGAAATCATTTAATAACCCCTTAAAATTTCATTACTAAATTTTATTTCTTTGAAATTTCATTACTAAATTTTATTATTAGTTACTTGAGAGTAATTCTTATTTATCTTCAAATAATGCACATATATACAAAGTAAAGTAAAACATTTTTGGTACGGAAAACTAAAGTAAACTGAAATGATTGAGTGTGCTTTTTCCAAGTTGAGTAGTAAGGTGGTATTGGTCAGTTTGCATTAATCCATAAGTCTAAATTGATTAAACGTAGGTAGAATATGCCAAATTTAAGAAATTAAGAAAAATAAAAAATTTACCCCCCAAAATCATTTTCAAGGGGATTCAAATTCAATACCATAAAATTTTTTTGAAATTTAAAAAAGAAATATATTATCAAAGCAGAAACTTATACACAATTCTCCTCAAGGATCCTACAAATAATAGGAAATTACACTACACAAAATGTACAACAAATTACAAAACAAATCACCATATAGCTCTAAGTTTTTGGCTAATGTTGTTTTGCTTCCCGTTGGCTATTATAGTCTCTCTAATCAAGGTGACAATTTCCTCGGTAAGTTCATATTTGTGTTACTCCTCATTTTTGTAAATTCTCCTATTTCTCTCCCTCCATATATAATAGATCACCATCTGGATAAAAGTCTTGATGATAAGTCCACCCCTTTGACTAGAGTTGGAATAGTGAATGATAGAGTTCAGTGTTTAATACCAATCAAAGGAGAACCTTGGAAGTCTAACCATGTTCAAAATTTTGCTCCACACCGATTTGCTATATCTAAACTCAAAGAACAGATGATTTCTACTCTCATTTACTTGTTTACATAAGACGCATAGTGGATCGTAACTCCCAAACCAACGGTCTTTAGTTCTCAATATATGTTCTTTATAACTAACCACAAGAAAATGGCACGTTTGGGACGTAATAGCTGCTTCCATACGATTTCAGCTTATGGGACTAACTCCATTGGTGCCACCAGTAGATTATGAGCCGTTTTATTATTGAATATCCCGCTAGCATGTCCAGTTCATATCACCTTATCCTTCTTTCGTACAGTAGGCAACTCAGGTAAGTAGTTTTCCAGCAATTGAAAATGCCTAAAATTTTGGATCCTATCCCTCTCCTATATGAACTATACAACTTTAGTCTCCCTAGGAATCCTACTTCTTAACACTTATAAGTCATTACACATCCAAAGAGGACCGAAATCAGTCCAATTATCAATCCACCACCAAATGTCTTCGCCATCCCCTACCCTAAACTTCATACAAGGATAAATCTGCTCCCTAAGGTTTAACATGTTCTTAAAAATCCATGCATGTTCACAATTCTGTTGAAGCTGCCAAAAACTTTGAAATTTAAGATGATAAGTCTGCACCCATTTCATCCACAACGCTTCCTTATCAACAAATAATCTCCAAATCCTCTTCGTTAGCAAAACTCTTTGCATTTGGGTAATCGAAATGACCCCTAAGCTCCTTGCTTTTTTGGAAGAATAATTTCACTTCATTTAACTTTCGCCTTTGTGCTATTTTTGGCTTTACTAGACAATAGGAACGATTTTAATAACCTCTCCATTTCCTTAATCGCTCTCTTTGGAATTACCATATGAGCTGCCTAGTGAACATGCATACTATTCAAAACAGAAGTAATAAGGGTGACTCCAACAGCTAATGACAAGAATTTGTTCTGCCATGCAAGAATTTTAGCTTCAGTTTTTCTATCAAAGTCATAAAATCTGAATACTTAGGCTTACCCGAAGTGATAAGAACTCCCAAATAGCGAAAAGGAGTTTCTTGTAGTGCAAACTCCACCATATTACTTATCTATTCTAGATTCCTAACATCAGAGGATACATATATGCCACTCTTCTGCTTATTTATCTTCATCCCCGATTAACCAGAAAATATGTATACCATGTTCATCATCATCGTAATAACATGAGGTTCATCCTTGCAAAACATAATAACATCATCAGCATAAAGTAAGTGTGACAATTTCAGTTCCCCACATTTAAAATAGTATAAAACTAACCATTGCTATCCACAAGTTTACAAACAAGTCTAGAAAATCCCTCCATAGATAAAGTGAATAGGTAAGGGGAAAGTGGATCCTCTTGCTTAATCCCTCTAGTATTTAAAAATGGTCTCGTAGGAATCCCATTCACTAACACACTCATCGACGTAGTTTGTATACATTGCTGCATCTAGTGACAAAATTTGATAGGTAAGCCAATGGCTTTTAAGCAAGCTTTCAAATATTCCCAACTGATGGTATCATAAGCTTTAACAGCTTCAGTGCACAACTCTTAATATGTTTCCCAGTATGATATTCCCCGAACAACTCTTGAAAAATTAGTATATTGTCACCAATACCATAAATTATCACTAAAGTAGACAAACCATAAGCCAAGTTAAAACTAGCTTTACAAAGAGCATAATGTCCATCTAAGAGTTAGTTGACGATTTTTTGATTTGGAGCATGCAATCTAGTCTCCGTCCATCTCTGTTGAGACTGAGAGACTTATGATCATTAGTTTCTCTCTCTAAAAGGCAGATCTATAAATGTATTTAATATATTAATGAAACAAATTATAGATGAAGCTTGAGCGGAAGTAGTAAATGAAGAAAAAAATTATAGTTAAGCAGTTTGGTCAATATGTATTTTAGGTTTGTATAATGGGATAAAATTTTATTATTATGAAAAAGACAAGGAAAAATGTGACACTTTCTCAATTTCTTAAAAATTTAAAGAATATTTTATAAATTTTCACCTCAAAATTTTCAATCTCTGCAATCACTTCCTACCATAAATTCATTTAACCTTTAAGAATTTCAAACTATATGAGTATTGACCAAATTCAATCTATACTTGTACCTCTCTGTGAGCAATTAGTTTATCAGTATGTCAGCTGCATCCTCTAAAACACAAACCTTTTTTTAATCAAGAATTGATCAAATGCAATCAATTTTTTAATCTTATGAAATCTTACGTCCTTTATCATGATAGAAAAGAAGCTCCAAATTGAAAGCTGCTAATAATAAAACAATAAACAGTAAACACAATAATTTAACGTAAAAAAATCTCCTTTTCAATATGAGTAAGAGTAAAAAAAACCTCACTTAGAGCAAATTTTACTATCACCAAATAAGATGATAACGAATCATACTTCACCCTAATAGATCACTATTACCCGATACATAAAATGGAAGATCAAATAGAGCTAATAATTTCAACTTATCTAGACAACAAATACAACCAAATCTATGTACACTAGAGACCAACAAACATCAATTCCATGTAAAGAATAAAGATTGAGGAGTGTAGAACTGCCACACAAAATTTTAGCCTAATCAGAGAACAAATAGCCACTTGATCATCCAGTTGATTAAGACTATACAGATGGAGCTCTTATATATAAGAAGGCTAATGCTCACTAAAATTATGGACAAGTTACATAACTCCAATAGCCAATTAAACCGTATAAATCAAGAGCAACATATCAGGTATCTTCACACAAAAATTCAACTAAATTTGACTAGAAATAGCCACTCAATGGTCTCTCTAATCAAAAGGTACATATACTAAAATTTGAAGAAAGAATTGTGTATGTATATCCCATAAAGAAAAACAACTACCACTCTCTCTTTTTCACTTAGTGTGTCGACAATCACTAATATTTTTAGGTTTTTTAATTGCAAAATTAGATTTTATAAAATTTAGGCCATTCTCCAAATATGAGTAAAACCCAAAAAGCTAAATAAACTTCCTTCACGACTATATAGACGAGTAATCAATCTATAGGTCTCAAGTTTTTCCCTTGGTAATGCTTTTGTCAACATATCAACACTAATATTATCCTTAGTTTGAACTTTCTCAAGACATAATAGCTTAGCTTCCATCACTTCACATATCCAATTATAACTTGTATCAATATGCTTAGACCTTGAGTAGAAAGAGGAATTCTTACCAAGATGAATTACATTCTCATTATCATATAATATAATATACTCTTCTTGATGAAAACCAAGTTCCTGGAGAAACCTTTTAACCTAAGTAACTCCTTATGAGCCTCAGTAGCTACAATAAATTTTGTCTTAGTTATTGAGAGAGCAACGTAATTCTATAGTCTAAATTGTCATGATATAGCTCCACTGTAGAATTAATAAAATACCTAAAAGTAGACTTCTGAGAATCAACATCTCTAGCCATGTTAGCATATGTAAAGCCTACTAAAAATAGGTTTATAACCACCAAAAGAGAGTTTCATATCAAATGTACCACCAAAATATCTCATACTCCACTTTATAACATTATAATATGCTTTTTACCATGATTAGAAAGGTAACAACTCATTATACTTACTACATAAGCGATGTCACATTTAGAACATACCTCAAACTCCCTACCGTTGAAGCATAAGGGATTTTCCTTATTTCGTCCTTCTTTACATTAGTACTGGGACATTGCTTATTACTTAATTTGAAGTGAGGAGGAAGAGTACTACTTACCTTCTTGGCCTTATCCATGCAAAATCTTTAAAGTACCTTTTGAATGTATTTTTATTATGACAAGTATAACTTCTTTGCTCATCTATCCTGAGTGATAGAAATTCTTAACAATTGCTTTAAGCACCCAAGTCCTTCATGAAAAAAGACTTATCCAACTATTTCTTTAAGTCTTTTATCTTGCAAACATTCTTTCCAATAATAAGAATATCATCTATATAAGGTAAGAGGATAATAAAATCATCATTAAAAAAACATTTGCATAAAAACGCACAATTTTCTAAAGTAGTCTTCATATAACCATACCTTTTAAAGACTAATTCAAGCTTTTTATACTATTGTCTTAGAGCCTGCTTCAACCCACAAAGACTTTTCTTCATTTTGCAAATATAACCTTGTTTCCCTTTCACTTTAAACTCCTCTAACTGCTTCATATACATTTCTTCATCCAAATCACCATGAAGAAAGGTTGTCTTCATGTCCATTTGTTTAATTTCCAAGTTAAGACTAACTACTTAACCATGTAGTGCACTAATAGAGGCCATCTTAATTAGAGGAGAAAAAATTCCTTAAAATCAATACATTTGTTATGTCCAAACCCTTCAATAACAAGTCGTGCCTTATAGCTTGTACCTTGTACCTCGACCTCGGGTTGTGTTCCTCATATTTAATTATGAAAATTCATTTTTTCTTACCTTATGGTAATTTAACCAACTCAAAGGTATGGTTGTCATGCAAATATTGCATCTTATCTAGCATTTCCTCGGTCCACATATCCTTATGCCAATCTTTGTTAGCTTCCTCATTACTTTGATTCTCCTGCATCAATTAGTAAGACATAATCATTTACAAAGTCTCTAGTAAAGGGTAAACAAGTTGTAGTAGACCTTTTTAATATGTTTCCAAGAATCTCCTCTAATAATTGTTCCACTTCAACATTATCGGGTTCTACTTCCTTTATAAGAATATCAACATCAACATCTTGCTGATTATTATGGGCATCATTTGCATCTTATTCCTCTCTTGGTGTATGAGGAACTATATCAAAATCATTTGGCATACAACTGTTATGAGGCACTGATTTCTCTTCTTTATTGACGTCTATCATATTTTGATCCTTCATAAACACAATGTCTCTACTTTTAACTATCCTTTTGCTAGTTGGATCATATAACCTATAGCCATACTCATCTTGATCATAGCCAAGAAAAATGCATTGTCTAGTTATTATATCGAGCTTTTTTCTTTCATCTTTAGGAATATAAACAAAATCTTTGCAACCAAAAACATGCAAATGAACATAGATTACATTTTTTTAGACCAAATTTTATCTATTACCTTGAATTGCAAAGGAATACATGGTGTGATATTAATGACATGAGATATAGTGCTCAAGGAACTAACCAGAAAACTTTGGTAACCCAACTGTGAAAGCATACATATAACACTTTCAACCAATGTTCTATTTATCCTCAGCTAAACTATTGAATTGCGGTATCTTTGGGGGTGTATTTTGATGTTTGATTCCTTTTTTTTACAATAGGCATTAAATGGTCCTAGGTACTCAATACCTTTATCAATTTGTATGCATGTAAATTTATTTCTAGTTTCTCTCTCAACTGAGGCCTGAAACTGCTTAAATGTAATATTCAATTTCCGGAACATGCTTAGGGTTAGAACCCTAGATTAGTGGAAATGAATAATAGCATTGAGATTATTCCATTCTCATGCAAATCATTAGCATACACACATGAATTATAATTTTTACACATTACAAAGATAGCATATGCACTTAATTGACATATTTTCGGATATGAAAGATTAAAAATGAGCATGATGTGAATTCTAAATTGTTATGTCTTGAATTTTGATTTGATTGGATTCTAAATAGTAATTTGGAATTAATTGTGACTAATTGGGAGAGTGATGAATTAAGATGTACATTTGGATTAAGAAAAATTTCAAGTGGTAAAATAAATTGATACATGAAAAATTAAGGTGATTAAGCCTATAATTGAGTGACATTTGGCATAGATAAATGAGTGACAAATGGATCAATTATGGAGTGACAAGTGCATCAATAATTAGGAGACATGTGGACAAATTATGAGGTGACATATGGTAGCTTAAGGAGTGGATTAATGGCAAGTTATTAATTAGGCAGATGTCTTCCATGCCTTAAGACAAATGTTATGATCAAATGAAGACACCTAGCATGTTGATGAAGCAAGTTTCTACAACAAAGTTTCTGCTGCTTCCTTCTTTGTTTCTCCACCGAATTTGCCCCTATCTTCTCTTTGCATTTTGGTTTAACCCTAGTTAAAATTACTACACAAAAACTAGAATTTAATCCTTTACAAAATAGCCAAGAAACTAGCCTATTGTTACCTTCATCTTGTTATTGAAACTAGCTCATTTTCATTTTGAGGTTATGTTGATCTTGCTTACATGGATGGCTAGTATAATATGGAATTTTGAGCTGAGTTGGAAGCCTAATAAGTAAGTAGCAATCTGATCTTTATGGCATGATTAATAATTTGAGAATGATGCTTGAATTGGAATGAGATGCGTATGATGTTGGTGACGATATATGTTAGAATATATTGGATAAACTTAGAAGTTTTTATGCTTGTTCTTGATGTAAATATAGTGCTCTTGAATTGAGAAAGAATTAGGACTATATATATGATAATTTATGATAGTTTCTAGTTTAATTTTTGATGCATGAAAGACCATGATTTATAAGTTATCAATTGAATAATTTTGAGCTAGATTTGGATTATAATTTAGGTCTAAATGAGGTTGCATATTGGACATGAATTCTGGAAAGTTTGAAGTGGTTAGCGTGTGTTCCAGTTGGATACATTTGTGGAAAAATGAAAGGAGAAAAGGCAGAGCACGATCATGGCCTAATGCACAAGTGGCTAGTATAAATAGTGAAATGGTGTCTTTTAAGTGATGTTTGAAACAAATAATGCTAAAGTACTTTATTATGGTGCATAAGGACTTGATTGAGACTTAAAATGAATCTAATTTGATGTTGAATAAGTTGGTTGAATGTTTGATAAGCTGAGGTTGTTAAATGATGTTATAACTTAAGGAAGAGCTTGTTCAATAACAAGGTATTTAAGTTTGAAATGAAGGAGTGCTAAAAGAATGAAGATGTTCTTATTATGTAAGATTGGTTAAGAAATGAGAATAAAGACACATACTCACGAAAGTCATTAAGCATGCATTAAACATGACATATGCATATATGTATATAATTGAATATGTATTTGATTGATCAACTTTGTAATGTGAATTTTGTGTGTATTGAATGATTTTAAACACACAAGTAGAACTTCAGAATCCAGACATTGCCGGATCATCCAAGACATAGCATAATCTGGAGCGTACTGTGAATCAACCTAAATGTTTTTCACTAGGATTGATTTATTTATATTTAACTTCCAATTATTGAACTGTTAATGATCTGATTGTGATAATTCTAGACTTTAATAGTTCTAGGAGTTTGATATTTGGGAATGTATTGGGAGTGTTTTGATTGCATATGAATCTAAAAGATATTTGTATACTCAACAAAAATGTTGAATATCAAACTTAGGTCCGATGAGCATGTGAATCTAATTGTGCATTAAGAATAAATGTTATTGATGGCATATTTTGAGATTTGATGCATTATATTGATATGCATGATCAGATAAAGGCGTTGTGATCGGAATAGCTAGTCTGAAAGAGCTTAAAGCTTAGATATGCACATAAAGAGCCACAAGCTAAGTGATTAAAGAGCCCGGTATCCACAATAGGTATGGGACAAAATGTTAAATGAACCTGATATCCACAAGGGATATGGGACAGTAATAGGCGCTCAATGACAACAAAATAAAAACGAAAGTAGAGTCTCATATGTATATGCATTTGTAAACATAAGATTGTGAAAACATTTCTAAATTGTGATGATATTGTTATGTTCCATAATTGAGTACATTTGATAATATGATTGATTGAGATAGATGGATGAATTATTCTGAAAATTTTAAATGAAATGTGTGCAATTCATCATGAATTGTTGAGATAAGGAATATTATGCACTTGGTTTATATTTGAAATATTTGATGTTCTGAACGAGTGAGCACATCGAGGATGGTTCACTTACTGAGTTCACAAAACTTATCAAAATTACAACGTGACTTTTCAGGTACGAAAGAGGAGACCTAGTTCCTCAAACACTCTAGAAGATCATTTGGAATTAAGAAATGACTCAAAGGTCTGGTCAGCTGATATATGAGGATTCGTAGAATGTGTTTATGTAGTTTCTCATTTCTTGTAAATCTTTTGTAAAGTGAGTAGTAAACTCTCCAAACACTGTTGAAGATGTAAATATTTGTTTAATAAAATGTACTTCTACAGTGTAAATTATGTTAGTAAATTAATGGGAAAAGTTGATATTTTCAATGTTTCAAAAGTGTATGATGCCATAATAAGTGTATATGACTACTCTAACATGCCATTGTCATAGCGTATGTTCTTGAATATCCTCTAGATGTTCAAGTATATACTCTATGGTTGTGGGGTGTTACATTAAAAGTATACAAAACTTGATCTTTCAATCTCAAGATTTCATAGGACTATAAACATTAGAATGCACTAATTCTAATTACTTAGCTCTTCTACTTAATGGGAAGGACACTTTGTTCTACTTTTACGCTAGACAGTGATCACACTTTTTCAAGTGTGCTCCATTTATCCCAGATATCAAATTCCTATTGGCTAAAACTACAATTCCCTTCTCACTCATATGACATAGTTGTTTATGCCATAAATCAATTTATTACCTGAGTCAGCTATATTGACAACATCTTTAACTATCTTGGCTTGAGTTAACTATAAAGCTGAATAATTCTTACCTTTAGCCATAATTATGGATCTTTTAGAGATTTTCCACTTTTATTTGCTATCAAATCCATCATCACAGAGCTTATCAACAAAAAGAAGACTGAGTAGAATATCCAGAATATGCTCGACATGCTCAAGAGTTGACTTAGACCTATTAGAAGTCACTAAACACACATCTCTAATGCCTACATATTTAGACATACCTCTATTTCCTATTTTAACATCGTCAAAGTCACCACATATGTACGATGTAAATGCATCTCTTCTAGCTGTAACATGAATTAAAGCACTACTGTGTATCACACAACTAGTATCATCATGTATAGAATTAATGGCATTAAGCTTTTAAACTAACAGGAGATCTTTAGGAATGACATTGACTCTGTTATCATTTGCACTTGGGTTCATTTTCTTTTCTTTCCCCTTATTCTCCTTGTTTTCTTTCTTCCATTTGTAACAATATTTCTTGAAATGCCCTTTCTTCCTAAAGACATGGCACTCAAAATCTCTGTACATTTTCTTTGAATTGCTCTTACTGTGATCTCTATTTTTGGTACATCTACTTTTACTTCCCCTCCTAGATTCTATAATTAGAGCTTTTGGACATAAAGAAGAAACATGTAGGTTCCTTCTCATCTCCTCATTAAAAACGCCACCCTTAGCAAGATCCATAAACATTATTCCATCAGGTGTAATGTTAGTTGAGGAAAAAAGTCTCCCAAGATGTAAAGTGCTAAGAAAACACAAACCTTGAGCTTCTTCATCAAATTTGATTTCCATGGTATAGAATTAACCTAGGATCCCTTAGAAGGTGATCAAATGGTGTACCATTGAATTTCCACCCTTATATCTCAAGGTTAAGATCTGCTTTATCAAGAATAGTTTGGTACTCTTGTCTTCCTTGCATACAATTTCTCTAATTTGTTCCAAAATGCTTGAGCATGTGTCTCCCCACTAATGTGTTTCAACATGTTATCATCTACCCATTGTCTAATGTATTCACAAACTTATCGATGTAGCAAAGCCTATTCTTATTCTAATTTATTTTCATATTTTTCTATTGCAAGCACAGACAAATAATAATCCTTCACATAGAGTAGGTCCTCCATCTTACCCTTTTAGTGAGCAAACTTAGCCCCATCCAAATTAACCATTATACTTGTGTTAACTTCCATTATATATAATAACAATTTACCAGTAGAACAAGGCCCTGATACCATTTTGATAGAAAAGAATCTCCAAATTAAAACTTTTTAATGACAAAATAATAAATAGTAAACACAATAAGTTAACATGAAAATATCTCCCCTTTAATATGAATGAGAGTAAAAAATCATGGCCCAAAGCGAATTTAGCTATCACTAAAAAAATTAAAATAGTCTAACTAGTTTCAATGCTTAATCATAGGATGATAACAAATCATATTTCTCCATAATAGATCGCTAGTACATGACAAACAAAATGAAAGAGCAAATAAAGCTAATAATTTCAACTTATCTAAGCTACAGATATAACCAAATCTATGTATGCTAGAGACCATCAATTGTCAATTCCACCATAAGGAGTAATGATTGTTAAGTTTAGAACTCCTATGCAAAATTTCAGTCAAATCTACTATAAATAATTGAGCTACTATTCATGATAATTCTAGAGAGGTTACAAAACTCCAATGGGCAATCACATTTTACAAATTTAAGATCAATATGTTAGGTATCTCCATAAAAGAACTCAGCCAAATTTGACAAGAAGTAGCCACCCAATCAACTCTTTATTCAAAAGGTACATAGGCCGAAATTTGAAGAAAGAATTGTGTGTGTATATTTGACAAAGAAAGATAGTCGTCTCTCCTTCTTTTTCACCTGATGTTTAGCAACCATCATTAATATTTTTAGGGTTTTTATATTTTATTTTTATTTCAAAAATATATTGTATAAAATTTGGACCATTCTCCACATAAGAGTGAAACTCGAAAAGCCAAACACATTATAGCTATCATTCATCTATCTTTCATTGGAATTTTCCTATTCTTTTAAAAGAAAGTTGCATCCTCATTATTGATGGTAGGAGAATGTATGACCATGTCTCTCCAATAATATCTCTTTGGCTACTTAATGATCTATCCCGCTCTATTCTTAAATATACCGTGTTAATGCTTTCTTCCTAATGTTATTCAACTTTTGTAACTAAAATTTTCAACCCCTTAACACCTATTCCAAATTGTTTTAGTGCCATTTGTACCATATTTGAACCAATATTCCTTGCTATTAACCTAATCCTTTCCATATGATTGCCTTAACATATATTGCTTCTCAAATGCTATAGTCTTTAAAGTTATCTTATATTTTTTATTAAGCTTATGGAACTTACATAAATTTACCTTCTCATGTTTATCATTCTTTAATAAATTCTGCTTATAAAGTTTTATTTTCTCTTGCTCACCAAGATGACTCACCCACATATACCACACTATAGTACTATTATGCTTCTTCCCTAAAGAATGAAAAATAACCCATAGATCTCATTACTATATTTCTTATTGACATATGGTATGCTATAATTTTTTTTCATCATAGTAAACACAACTTTTATCACCTTAAGCTATCCATCATCACCAGAAAATTTATAACTTTAATCATCAAGAGTACCTATAGAAATCATATTCTTCTGAAACTTAGGAACATACCAAAACCAATATTTAAACAATTTTAGCATGGATTTTAGTTAATAGTGAACTATTGCCTTTGATAACATGCTCCCATCATCACTCAATTTGACAATACCATTCCATTCTTGAAAAGAACATAACTAATTCTTATTGAAAGTCATAAGATAAGATATGTCAATATCTATCACCACCAATTTGTAAGATCATAATTACTCATATTCAAAACATCACTATTTCTTCCATCCTCTTCATCAAAACTCTCATAGATTGCAGTAGTAATTGCCTTTCCATATATTTCCTTTCTTGTTTTTATTTTTTTATTGTGAACAGTCCCTCTTAAAATGCGTTTTGTTCTTCACAGTTAAAGTATTTAATAACTTTATGCTTAAATTTACATTATAACTTAGTCTTATTTTTATATCATTTTCCTTATTCCTTCCTCTACTAACAATTAAACCCATATTTGGTCCATTTCATATGTGTAAAAGACCTTGTTTTTTCAAATTTTAGACTGTAAAGCATATTTCATATTACTAAAAAAAGGTAATCTTTTTATCATATAATATGGTATTAACAAAATTCTCATATGAATTTGTAAGAAATATAAAAGAATTATTGTAAGGCCCCCAACATATATCCTGGAAGTATTATAACATGTCTAAGATGTATTAAGAAGTAAACATAACAAATTAAGTGCATCTAAGTATAGTTAAAGACATAATGGTACTTAATGTAAAAGACATAGGTAAATGGGTAATTTACTCGTTTTGGCATGGACATACATATTTAGATGTGAAATATGTATAGGAATTTTTGAGATGTTTGCTTGGATTTATAAGCGTGATATAAGGGTAATTGATAAAAGAAGTATATCATAAGCAAACGAGATGTTGTTGGTTATATTGGATGTGTTTTTGTGTTGCTTTTGCATGATAAGACCGAAGTTAGTTGATTTGGGATATGTACTTTGCTAGATGGATAGGTTCTACTGAATAGAGTTCTATAATTTGGCCCTATCTTGACCTATAGATCTCTAAATGAGATAATTCAAGTTGGAGATTAAACTAGAGGCATAGGTATAAAATTTTGATGAAGGAACTGAAATTTGATTTTGCCTATAAGATTTTTGAATTCTGGCTTGAAGTTGAGTTCTAACTGTTGTCTATGTTTTCAAACAGCCTATAGTTTTTTTAGTATAACTCCCAATATAATTAACCAAATTGCATGAAATTTATGCCACTAGAAAATTAAGAGATAAGGGAGTGAAATTAATTGATAAAATCATAGGTTAATATGGGAATTAAAGGAAGAAGAAGGACTAACATACAAATTTTCTAAAGTTAACACATAGACCAATTGGATTAAAGCATGTGTGACCAATGAGATTAAAGTTTGTGTGTGTCCAATAGAATTGTAACACATGGTCCAATATAATTGTAACACATGGTCTAATAGAATTGTAACACATGGACTAATGGGATTGCAACATATGGTCCAATAGGATTGTAAAATATGGTCCAATGGGATTTAAACATGTGTCTAAGACTAGAAAATTCATGAAAAGGCATACGGAGAGGGGAGATGGGCGACACTTTTAGGGTTTAACTTTAGATTTTTCTCGTCTCCATTTCACCTTCTTCATCCCATCATTTTTCATGTAAGAAATAAAGTCAATCTTAGGTGAAAATTAAGGAAAAATTTAGGAATTTTCTCTTTATCTTTGCCTTTTCTTGCTTTGCTTATGAAGAACTAAAATTATAAGGTTGGAACAGGGATTGAGATGTGTATTTATGGTGTTTCTAGTTAGTGAGTCAAGCAAAGTCAAAGAGGAAGAAAAGAAAAGGCATTAGAAGAACTAATTTGCCAATTTTAAGGTTTGAGACTACACTTAGTTTAATTCCTCTCTGCGTGTATGTTTGAATGGATATAAATATTCATTTGGATATGGAATGGTTTCTGGGATGATTATTGGTGTTATTTTGGTGTTACTTTACATGGAAATGGTTGTATATGACAAGAGAATATCATGTAGTGGAATTCTATCTTAGGATTGTTTGAACCAATCACATTGTTTGAGTCATAACTCAGCCTACATGCCTCTAAATTGGGTCATTTCAGTTACATATGAAACCTAAGACATAGAAATAAAAATCTCTAAAGAGAGTATGACTTAATTCTAGCTTTATGACATTGGAAATTGGAATCGAAAATGGTGACCTGCTGCTGCCCTTATTTTGGAGTAGCTTCTGATATTTGGTCTATATCTTATATTGGGAAGTTCAAATGGTCTTATTGTTGTTGCTATGGAAACTAAAGACATAGGGGAACAAATTTATAGAAGACTCAAAACCTAATTTGAACTTTTTCTATATGCATATTAAGGAACAACTGGAGTTCATCATATGATTTGCTTTTAGACTAATTGTTTGCCTATTTCTAGACCACCATGGGCTTAGCCTAAATTGCACTATTTTGAGTTTGTTTTTGTTTTTAATTTTTAGAATCTTATTTGAAACTTTTTGAATGTGTATGAAACTTTTCAAACACCTAGAAATAAATGAAATAGAACTTACCATATATGAATTGGGTAATTGAACATTAGAATTTAAGATTGAGCATAATTCATTCAAAAGAAAACTTACATTTACATAAATGATTTGTATGCATATTTATTGCTCATATATGTATAGTATGATTATACAAGTGTGATTTTGACACCCTTTTAATGGTGGTAAGTTATGACTTACATGTATGAACACAAATACAAATTTTATGACTTGAAATGTACATCATATGACTTGTCAATATATGAAATGTGAAAATGGAAAATGGTTAAAGGAAATGTTACAATGTCTGCTCTATTTTCTTGGTGATGGATAGATAGACATGCCCATAGGGTTACAGTGCAGTTGTTACAGTTTGACACCAATGGTGTCTTCATTTTGAGACTATAATGTCTCCACAGTTTGATGCCTTAGTATCCACAATCTAATGCCTTCAGGTATCCATCATTTGATGTATTCGGGTAACCAGAGTTTGATATTGTCGGGTATCCACAGTTTTGATATCTTCAAATATCTATAGCTCCCGTTATCCATACCCACGGAAATGTATAGGCCTAACAAAGATATTAAAGTAAATGGTTATAAATAAGAAATACATCATGACAACATAAATAATTAATATTGATGAGCATTTGCATTTGTATTGATAATTTGTATCAATGAGCATTGAATATCAAAGTTTGGCTTATAAATGTGCATTTTCAGTATATGGATAATATGTTGAAGCATATTTACATTATGTACTTTGCTTAAGTATGGCATCACTGTTTACATGAGCGTTGGATATCAATGCTTGGTTTATGATTATTAATTTATGGTATATAAGTTGTGATATCTCTAAATGTGTGTGCTTAGCGGATGACTGCTGCAAGTGGTCATCTGAACTAAGTGTTTTCCCCATTAAACTTTCAAGCTTAGCACAGGTTTTAATCCATATAGGTCAAGTTCATAGGAGTAAGGTACTGGGAACATCTACAGGGACTAAGGCCAACAATTAGGAGTAAAAGTATCTTTGGAATGTGTTTTAGTTTAAAATGATTGTATATGTAAAAGAGTAAAGGAAATTTTATGTTTTCTTTTTGTATTATCATGTTAATGTAAAGATGTATTACTACTTTTTAATGATAATGTTAAGTGATGTAAAGTTTTGTAATACATATATGTATAGCATTGAACAGAAAGATGTGTGATAAAGAGTCCTTATAAATGAATAGAAATGTATGTCATCATTATTTGGGCAAGAATTTGGTTGCCATGTACGTGGGTGGATATAGGTTCCATATAGGAGATGTTACAATTTGTAAATGAATCTTTGTACATATTCAACTATATACAAATACAGAAATTAACTAAGTGAAGTCCCAAACTTTAAAATTAGTAAAATAGTTCTTCTAATGCCTTTTCTTTCCTTCCTCTTTGGCTTTGCTTGACTCACCAAATTGAAACACTAAAAATACATATCTCAATCCTCTTCCAATCTTATAATTTCAGTTCTTCATTAGCAAAGCAAAAAAAGGTAAAGGTGAAGAGAAAATCCCTAATTTTTACCTTGATTTCTACCTAAGATTTACTTGATTTCTTACATGAAAAATGACGGGATGAAGAAGATGAAATGTAGAGGAGAAAAATCTGAAGTTAAACCCTCAAAGTGCCACTATCTCTCTTCTTCGTATGCTTTTTCATGAATTTTCTAATCATAGACACATGTTTCAATCCTATTGGACCATATTTTACAATCCCATTGGACCATATGTTGCAATTCTATTGGACTATGTGTTATAATTCTATTGGACCATGTGTTACAATTTTTATCAGACATAAAAAAGCTTTAATCTTATTGGTCACACATGCTTTAATCAAATTGGTACATGTATTAACTTTAGAAAAATTGCATATTGGCCCTTGTTCTTCCTTTAATTCCCATATTGGCCTATGATCTTATCAATTAACTTCATTACCCTATGTCTTAATTTTCTAGTGGCATAAATTTCATACAATTTGGTTAATTATATTAGGATTTATGCCCAAAAAGCTACAAGCTGTTTGAAAACAAAGGCAACAGCCAAAACTCAACTTCAAATCAGAATTCAAAAATATTAGAGGCAGAATCAAATTTTGGTTCCTTCATTAAAGTTTTATACCTATGTCTCTAGTTTAATCTCTAATTAGAATTATCCAATTTGGAGGTCTACAGGCCAAGATATAGCCAAACTACAGAAATCTTTTCAGTGGAACTTATCCATTCAGTGAGGTACACATTCCAAATTAACTAAATTCGATCTTATCATGCAAAAGCAACATAAAAACACATCAAATTTAACCAACAACATCCCATTTATTTATGGAATACTTCTTTTATCAATTACCCTCACATCACGATCATAAATCTAAGAAAACATATCAAAATTTCACATCCATATTTCACGTCTAAATATGCATATCCATGCTGAAACTAGCAAATTACCCATTTACCCATGTCTTTTACATTACGTACCATTATGTCTCTTACTATACTTAGATGCGCTTAATTCGTTATGTTCATTTCTTAATACAACTTAGACATGCTATAATACTTCCAGGGTATATGTTAGGCCTTACAATTATGGTTTGATCCTCATTCTCAAATATAGCCCTAATACTTATAAAACAAAAATGGTCAAATTAAAAATATCAATGTAACCGTTCACTTGTGTACTTTCTGTCATCTTCTAGGCATACAAATGTTACTTTTGCTATAAACAATTCATAAATGATTTCTTGTTATACTCACTTTAAAGTTATTTTTATAATAAAGTAGCAATTATTTCATCAATCAATTCTCTTTCGACCTCGTCACCTATAACTAATTGTATTGCACTATGTATCTTTGACAGAATCTCTTCCTTCTTTGACACTTCCAAATTCTTTAACAAATTTTCTTCTTCTTTTAATATTGTTATGCATTCTTGCTGAATAAGAATTACCCCCATTTTCACCTTTTATATAGTGACATTATTCGATCTATTGAATTTCTTAATATCTAACCTGTAAAGAGACATCTTGATAGTAAAACCTACGTTTTAATACCAATTATTGTGATACCAATTTTCACAAAAATAGAAGCAATATAAGAAGAAAATAAATGAAGTAAAATATAACTTTATGTCCACAAGCAAGGAGATAAATATATTTTATTACCGTGAGAAAAATAATAGAAGGAGAAGTATGACAACAACCTTCTTAATCTCCCAACGATTCTCCCTTACAAAGCACTTATCAAGTTATTTATGATATATAGTTAGGAATGGAAAAAGTGACCTGGCTCGGCCCAACCCGAAGTCAACAGGTTTGGCCTGGTCAAACCAGCCCATGGGCCAGGCCACTGGTCTAAAAGTTAGCCCTTGAAATGGCCGGGTCAGGGGCCATGGCCGGCCCACGGCTAGTGAAGAAGATGGGTGGGTTGAACCGCGGGACGGTTGGACCAGCCCGCGGTTCGGCCGTAGCCTGTAGATCTAAAAATGACGCCATTTTATTGTTATAAAACGACGTCGTATAATGCACGTTGAAACGATAAAACTTCGCAGCTCCCTCGGCCTCAGTCAGTCAGTCCCTCTCCCTCGGTCCCTCCCTCCCGCAGCCCCGCTCCTAGCCTCCCAGATCCATCAGTCTCCCTCACTTCCAGATGGTGTGACGCCACCGTCTCGCCTCGCCTGCGCCTGCGCCTGCGCCTGCGCCTCCCACCCCCCAATCTCAGACGACGCGAGACCGCCTCCGCCTCCCATGCCTCCCACCCTTCTTCTCCGACAGGCGGCAGTCCGACCCTCAGCCTCTGGTGCTCCGCCTCCGACTCTTAGCGTCTCCGTCCACCACCGGCTCTCCTCTTCACTCTTCAATTGATGCTCTCGTCCTCTTCTCTCCATCCGACCCGCTGACCCATTGTGAGTCATGAGCCAAACACCGTCCTCCGTCGCAAGGGAGTCGTGACCCAGACGCCATTTCTTATGTTTTTCGGTGAAGGTAGGTGTGTGTTTGTTGAATGAATAGGTGATTGTTGGTGCGGTGATTGTTTTTCCCGTGACCCAATCGTTGTAAAATGTATTCAGAATTGGTGATTGTTGAATTGCTGTTGATTCAG
>JAOQML010000195.1:25767501-25790372 GCA_027568935.1 Erythroxylum urbanii | reverse complement strand
AATCAAAAATCAAAACTAATAAGTTTTTTATTAAATTTAAAAATTAAAATAGAAAATTAAAAATTAAAATAAAACCAAAGAGATCCTAAGCTTTTTAATTGTGGATACTTAATTATGCTCCAATCACAGATATTGTAAACAATTGTAACAAATTGCGGTAAGAAATTCGACTTCGACCGCAGCAGCATCTAAATAGTTTAATCTTTAAACCTTGCTAAAGATCCAGTACTGATCATTTTCGAGCGTTGCTGGAATTGAGCTGGGTTACCTATTATGTGGGTTAAATAGTATCGGGTGTCGTTGTAGGAAGAAGCTCAAATAGAAACAGATCCGACCCGAACAAATTAAAGGGTAAAACTGGAATTTGAGAGAGAATCACATTCAATAATATGATGATTTTCTAATGGCCAGATCTGTTTAAGATGCCACCCTCGCCCATTACCTCTGTGTATTTCCCCGTTCATCGGTAATTCCTCCGCCTTGGATCTTAATCTAGATCTAGGGTTTCACCTCCCCGGCCACTTGAAGTTGATTGTTCTTTTAACTCAGCTAGTTGACATGAACAGTGAAGTTTGCCAACTCAAGGAACTGGTAAATTAATCTAAAATGCTTGGTAATTTCCCTAATTGCAGCTCCGACAAGAGTCATTGCAACTTTTATTGTTACTTTTTATTTTTTGTTATTTTTATTCGGCTAAAGTGAAAATTTTGCCATTTAGCATAAAGGCTTAGCCAATACTAAGAATAGAAAGAGAAAGAGCATCGAGGGAGAAGAGAAGAATTCTGGAGAGTTATAGAAAGAGAGAGCACCGAGAGAGAAGAGAAGAATTCTGGAGAGTTTTCATTCATTTCTCAATTTGTTTTTGTTTTGTATATAAGCTACTCTCTATTACATCATTTCCTTTTATAATACAAACCGAACAAATTCTGTTTCTGATTTTCGCGAGAATATCACAAATGTCTAGCTGGAGTTTGCCACCGCACAGGTTCTAGAAGAATTCACACAACTTGCACAACAGATTTTCTTGGAAAATAATTCTGGTGGTTGAGAGTCTATAGAATATGTTGGACCTTCATTCGAAATGTTCCTGTGGTTGCTTGTGTACTTCACTGTTACGTAGACTTGTATCTGTAACATCCCCCCTCAAATTGAACTGGGGTGAAAACCTTAGATTCAATTTGATACAAAAGTGATTGAAAAGTTTTTGTGGTAGCAACTTTGTGAATATAACGGCAATCTGGTTTGCTGATGGCACATATCTGGGTTGGATTACTCCTGCCAAAACCTTTTCTCGGACAAAATGAACATCAAGTTTGATATGCTTTGTCCAAGCATGAAAAACGAGGTTTAAGGCTAGGGAAATAGCACTCATATTGTCACACCAAAGTATAGTTGGTAGGGTAATGGGAACACCGAGTTCAGAAAATAGATTTTTCAGCCATAAAACTTCAGTAGTAGCGGCAGCCATTGAGCTGTACTCTGCCTCGATGCTTGACCTAGCTACAACAGTTTGTTTTTTTGAGCTCCAGGTGATTAAATGATGACCTAAAAATAGGCAATATCCAGTGGTACTTCTTCTGTCATTTGGGCAACTAGCCCAATCAGAGTCACTATAGAGAGAAAGGTTGAGATTGGATTTTGTGAATGTCAGGCCAAGATGTATAGTGCCTTTGAGAAAACGCAAAATGCGTTTGCAGGCAGCCCAGTGAGCTTGTGTAGGCTGGACAAGGAATTGGCTGAGACAGTTGACTGAAAAGGCTATATCTGGTCTAGTGTGGACAAGATATTGGAGAGAACCTATGGTACTTCTGAAAAGAGTAGGATCTTCGAAAATAGGAGAGTCTGAGTGGGTAAGCTTTGAGCTACTACCAATAGGAGTAGGATTGGGTTTACAGTTCTCCATATGAGTCTTTTTGAAATGTCCATGATATATTTAGATTGGCAGAGATAAAGTCCAGTGGAATCTCTAAAGGCTTTAAAGCCTAAAAAACAGTGGATTTCCCCAAGGTCTTTAAGTGCAAAGGTTGAGTTTAGTCGTGAAATGAGAGTGGCTATGTAAGATGGATCATTTCCAGTGATGAGAATGTCATCGAAATAGACCAAAAGATAAGTAATAGTCCCTCCCGATTTGTGTATGTAAAGACTTGCATCGGAAACAGAGTTTATGCAGCCCCAAGATAAAAGTGCTTACTCCAGTTTATGGAACCAGGATTGTGGGGCTTGTTTGAGCCCATAAATAGCTTTATTGAGGCGGCAAACATGGTGGGGATATCTGGGGTCAGAGAATTGGGGAGGTTGGGACATGTAAATAGCCTCAGTTAGTTCCCCATTAAGGAAGGCATTGTTAACGTCCACCTGCCGTATGGACCAATTATAATGAACAGCTAAGGAAAGGATAATGCGAAGAGTAGATGCAATGATAACTCGGCTAAAGGTTTCATCAAAGTCAATGCCAGGGGTTTGATGAAACCCCTTGGCAACAAGGTAAGCTTTATATTTGAGAATGGTGCCATCAGGCCTGTGTTTAATTCGAAAGACCCATTTACAACCTATCACATTATAGCTAGGAGAAGGAGGAACAAGTTCCCAGGTATTATTAGTGTGAAGGGCAGTGAGCTCATCTTGCATTGCAGCAAGCCATTTTGGGTCAGAAAGGGCTTGTGTCACAGTGGTGGTTTCTGTATTTACGGTTGTCATGTAAAATTTAGGTTTGAAGATGCCAGATTGTGATCTGGTGGTCATGTTATGGGTTCTGTGCATGAGACATGGATCAGGTTGAGGGTGATATATCAAAGAAGATGAGTTAGGTTCAATAGTAGGAAATGGATAGGAACTTTGTGTATTTGTAGTTTGGTTATTTTGACGTGTGCTGGAAGGTCAAGGCTGTATAGGGTTGGTGGCTGGCAGCAGTGTAGTAATGGGTGAAGAAGTCGGGGAAGGAGAAGAAAATTCAAAGGAAGAAGAGAATAGTTCAGAGTAAGGAAATTGTACCTCATTGAAAATCGCATGCCTGGTGATGAACACTTGTCCTGTTTTATCCATGCACTTGTACCCGTTGTGATTTGAACTGATGCCTAGGTATAGGCACTTCTGTGAGTGGAAGTCAAACTTGTGAGATGAGTAGTGCCGTAAATAAGGGAACACTGAGCACCTAAAGACTTTCAAAAAGTTGTAGTCAGGAGTTCTTTGAAATAGTTTCTCAGAAGGTGAGATAAAATTCAGAGCTGATGATGGGGTGAGATTCTGTAGATAAGTTGCATACTCAAAGGCATCTTGCCAAAACTTAAGAGGAAGATGAGCATGAGCTAGCATGTTTAAACTGGCCTCAACTATTGTTCTGTGCTTTCTCTCAGGGACTCCATTTTGTTGATGGGTGTATGGGCAAGAAACTCTGGGCTAAATGCCTTGTAGAGTTAGTGTTTTCTGCAAACGTAGATATTCTGCACCCATGTCTGCTTGAAAGCATTTAATCTTAAGACCCAACAAATTCTCAACCTGTAGCGTAAATCTCATAAATGCATTAGATAAATCAGATTTCAGTTTTAGAGGAAAGATCCATGAGAACCTACTAAAGGCATCAATGGAAGTAACATAGTATCTGGACCCTGTAGATGAGAGGTATAAGGCTGGTCCCCATATATCCGAATATATGAGTTCAAGAGGTTTAGTAGCTGAGATTTTTAACAAGTGAATGGTAACTGGTGCATTTTTCCAATCTTACATGAGTCACAGAAATCTAATTGAGAATTGATATTAGATGGATACAATTTTCGTAAAATAAGATTGAGAACTCTTGAATTTGGGTGTCCTAAACAGGCATGCCAAATATTAGGATCATGAATTACAGTAGAAGCTAAGTGACACTTGGTTGTATTTGACAAAAAACTAGGAAGTATACCAGAAACAGCTCTTTGATTTGTGTCTGAGTTGAGTGAGGTTGATCGGCTAGGGAGATCCAAACTAACTTGATATAATCCATCTTTAAGACATCCTTGAAGAACTACTTGCTTGGTTCTCAAATCCTTAAACACACAATAGGCATAAAAAAATTCAATGTAAGTGTTATTGTCCTTAGTAAATTAAGAAACACTAAGAAGATTTTTAGTAATTTAAGGGACACAGAGGATCTTAGTCAAACATAAAACAGAGAAGGGTAGAGAGGGAGAGGAGAAGTATGTACTGCCTGTGTGAGAGATTTTTAATTTCGAACCATTACCAACCAAAAGAGTGTCTGTACCTTGATACTCACTATGCAAGGAGAGATTGCGTAGATCAGAGGTTATGTGGTTGGTAGCACCATTATCTATGTACCAGGAAGGGTCTCTGACAGTTTCATGAGTGGCAAGGTATGAGGAGGCTTGATGATAGTGACCTTGAGAAGGAAAAGGATGATTGGGTAAAGGGGAAGGTTGAGAAGGTGGGTATGGATTCTGATGTGTAGGTGGTGGGTATGGTGTGGGGTGAAACGAGTTAGGGTGAGGAGAATGAGGCATAGCACGTTGGAAGGTTTGGTCATAATGTTTGAAGCACTGCCATGCTGAACGGTTTGGTTTAGAACATATTTGGCAAAACAGTCTATTTCCAGATCGACCAAATCTCCCACCTCTATGTCTTCCTCTAGGGCCACCTCTGAAGCTGCACCTAGTGAATTTGTTGAGATCATTATTATAAGCAAAATGAACTTGGTTTTCTGTTGGTTGAGAATGAGTCTGAAAGGTAGAGATTGAGACGTTTGCACTAGCATTAAGATGGGCTATGCGCTGCTCATGAATGAGTAACTGGAATTTAGCATCTTCAAAAGTTATGGTTTCCAGTTGAGAATGAATTAGAACCACAACAGGATCGAAGTCATGGCCTAATCCTCCTGTGAGAGACATAATGAGATCTTTGCTTTTCAAGTCATCTCCAGCAGCCTTTAAGGAGTCTCCTACTCCTTTAATTTTCATTGCATAATTGCTGATGGAATCTGAGCCTTTCTACATAGTTAGCAATTGTTGATGTAGCTGAGCTATTTTAGCCATTAATTACTGACTAAAGGTCTTAGATAGACATTGCCAAATCTCTAAGGCTTAACTGCAGTGGGTTATCTGGTTGATTAAGGCCTCATTAATAGTCGAGATCAGCTAACTCATGAGAAGCTGGTCTGATTTTCTCCATGTGTTGTAATCAGGATTGGGAATGGGAGTTTCAACATTGTCAAGAAATTTGGGTGGTATAGGATTTTCTGGGTTAATATGGGTGTCAAGGTCAAGGGCTCTAATGATGGGGAGTGTTTGAGTTTTCTAGTAAAGGTAATTGGAGTTATCTAGCTTGATAGGGTTGAAATTAAGGGTTTTAGCTAGAGAGGAAAAATCCATGGTTGAACTAGATGTAATTTGAGATACAGGATTTGTTGAGGACATTGGTCCTTGATTGGTGGAGCTGGTGTCGTTAGACATGGTAGCTCTGATACTATGAAAATTTTTCCATTTAGCATAAAGGCTTAGCCAATACTAAGAATAGAAAGAGAGAGAGCATCGAGGGAGAAGAGAAGAATTCTGGAGAGTTATAGAAAGAGAGAGCATCGAGGGAGAAGAGAAGAATTCTGGAGAGTTTTCATTCATTTCTCAATTTGTTTTTGTTTTTGTATATAAGCTACTCTCTATTACATCATTTTCTTTTATAATACAAACCGAACAAATTCTGTTTCTGATTTCAGTGAGAATATCGCAAATGTCTAGCTAGAGTTTGCCACCTCACAGGTTTTAGAAGAATTCACACAACTTGCACAATAGATTTTCTTGGAAAATAATTCTGGTGGTGGAGAGTCTATAGAATAATGTTGGACCTTCATTTAAAATGTTCCTGTGGTTATTTGTGTACTTCATTGTTGCATAGACTTGTATTTGTAACATAAAGTGTTGAAAATTTTGCGCAGGAAGTGGATCACTTTGAGATCTGTGAAATTCTATGTTGTAAGTCGTATCTGTTGCCTTCCAATTGTGAAATTGTCTAATTATGCATTTTAGTGTGGATCACTAACTTGAACTAAGTGATGTTAATTGAATTGGAAAGAAAATAATCGCTAAATAGTATTAAGTTTTTGTTGCGAGAATTAGTGATTGATTCTTTCCTTTTTGTGTAAATTTTTTGGTTAATTTTTGGACAGGCATATTGCACACGATTGTGTTTCATCAGGCTTTAGGTCTTGTCCGGCCTAAAGATATTGACCTAGAACTCTTCGACATTGCATATGTAAGTGAATATAATTCTCCATCTAATCTTTACAAGACATAGTTCTTTGATTCCATTTTAGAATTTGGACAATGAACATTAGTGCTCAATATCAACATTCTTCAACACTCACTCAATACCTTTAATATCACTATTAATCAACGTAAGTTTCATAAGTTTGAAGCATGTGTATAAAATAGGATTAGAAAATTTTCTCCTAAAGATGGTGGAACTTGTTAGAAGTTATCATTATTCAATATATTATTGCCAAACAAGAACATAATAGGAAGGTTGTCGTTTTTTAAATCCAATTCACTTATTTATTTTACATACTTCACAACACCCTTTAAGAGCAAAACATATCAATTAGGTTAAAATGTCATTTTGTGGTGGGCTATAAACCCAATAGATAGACTTAGACAAGATTGGAGAATGAACCCAAAGCCATAAAACATAATGATTAATATAATGTCCCTTTCATAAATGGCTTAAATGTCACGTACTCATAATTAAGATATTAATTATCATTAGATTTTGTATTAGTCTACATTAATAAATAGGGTTAGTTACCAAAAAAACCCAAACTTTTATCAAATTTTCAATTATAGCTCGAACTTAAAAAATAGCAATAAAATGCCCAAAATTTCAATTTTTTTTAATTCTAGCCTAAATTTCAAAAAGTGGCAATAAAATGCTCAAACTTTCAATTTTCTTCAATTCTAGCCCGACGTTATCTATTGTTCTCCTAATGCCCTCAGCTCTCAACCCTTTGTTTTCTGTTTGTTGTTCTGACGCCTTAACCTACTCTCACGTTACAGCATACTATACCACTAAGCTCTTTGTTTTTAGTTCATTCTCCTAATGCCTTTAGTGTGACGGTGTTGGAGTTGTGTAATCTAAAATCTAAAGGGTGAGGGCGTCGAGAGAATAAATTAAAAACGAAGGGAAAAATTGAAATCAAAGCGTAAAGTCGTCAGGGTTGCGTAATACAATTTAGGTCATTTTTAAACAGCAACGTCATTTTAATTATGTGATTAAACAACATCGTTTTATTAATTTTCATTTTGTTGTGTTAATTTTGACTATTGTGCATTAGTAGTTAAGGTTTCTGAAATACGTGGCAACTCACGTTAGCAAACTTAACAGAAACACTAACGTCTGGCTAGAATTGAAAAATTAAAAATTTGAGCATTTTATTGCTACTTTTTGAAGTTTGGGCTAGAATTTAAAAAAATTAAAAGTTTGGGCATTTTATTACTACTTTTTACAGTTCGGGCTATAATTAAAAAATTGATGAAATTTTGGGTTTTTTGGGTAATTAATCCTAATAAATATAACATTTTCTCATTTGGATTGCATATACTATAATGCTTCAACAACAATATACATAGTCAGGCTAATCATACACAACGAACACACTGAAGAGATGTATAGATCATACACAATTAGGTGCTACTAATCTAGAAGCATAGCAATATAAATATGGATTCAATTGAATAAATATAATCAATTTGTCACTTATTAGGAATATAGTGTTACAAAATGTCATAAATAGTCACAAACATCTATATTATGTATGTATTGTACAAAATTCTAGAAATCCTCATAAACATACATAGAATGGAAACCCCTATTGAAACAAAACAGGCTCCTAACATTCCTATACGGGAAGCATGTTCTTGAAAAACACAAATAAATAAGCTCTGAATTAGTTGGTTTGTTAATATATTGCTCGAAAGTGTGTGTTCGATAATAATGAGAGATTGTAACTTTCTCTTTGACAAAGTAGAATTTAATGTTATTATGCTTGGAGCAAGAAGTGCTCTTAGTGGTTTTTAAAAAAATGATAAAATTGTAGAATTGTCATAATATAATTTCAATGATCTCAAAATGGAGTACATAACTCTTAATGCTAAAATGAAATCCCACAGCCGTGTTGAGTTACAAGTAGCCTCATAACACGCTATATCCTTTACATCCATTGCTAAAGAAGTTGCAAGTGTCTATTTGACTTTTTTCTACAAAACAATTCCTTGCATAGTAAAGATGTATCGGAGAGTGAATTTCTTATCATTTACTCAACCTACATAATGAGAGTCACTAAAATCAACTACTTTAAGATTGTCAGTATGTCGATATGTTAATATAAGATCTTTGATATCTTAAAAATACCTTAAGACTTTCTTAGTTTCTTTTTAATTGCTTTGACCAAGATAGCTTAAGAATCTATCAATCACACCAGCCATAAAGACAATATCAAGACAAATTATAATTAAGCATACATCATATAAAGGACTATTTTCATTTGATCTCTCTTAATATTATTTTGAGTACATTAGGCCTAAGAAAACTTGTCACCCTCCACAACTAGTGTCATTACAGAAGAACAATACTACATATTAAACATCGTGAAGATACGATTAATGTAGGAACTTTAAGATAATCTGATAACACCATTACCCCTATAATGGATAATCTGTATACCCAAAAGATACGATGCTTTATCGAGATCCTTCATGTTGAAATTACCAAACAATAGTTATTTTTGTCTCAATTAACAGATCAATGTCATTAAGAACGAGTAAGGTATCATGGACATATAAACCAAAAATATGTTCTTGCTCCTACTGGTTATCATATATATACAATGATCAATAATGTTTTCCTTCAAGTTGTTAGCGATGACAATTTCTTCAAACTTGAGATACTATAACCTTGAAGTTTTCTTCAACATGTTGATTGACTTTTCAAGCTTACAGTTCATTTTTTTCCCAACTACCTCAAAACTATAGTTTGTTTACAAATCATGTTGTTTCAACCTATAGTTCTTACATCCATTTGATTAAACTTTAGGTCAAAATGAGCAATAATTGCCATAATGATTCATAAAGAGTCCTTAGTTGAAACAGTAGATGTCACTTTTCGTTGGCTATAGCCGTTGGCTACTAGTATTGCTTTATACCTCTTAACCTAACCTTTGGCAAGTCACTTGGTCTTAAATATCGATTTGCATCCAATAGACCTACATCCTTTTAATAATTGTACTAAGCTCCACACTTCATTTTGTTGCACACAATTCATCTTATCATTTATATCATTCATTCAAAAGAATTGGATTTTAGGACTAGAGATGACTTCCATATTTATAGTTGGATTTGAGGTATTATCAATATCATATTTAAGCTCTTACAAGTATATAATATAATTACCAAAGATTGCTCATCTACAAACCTTTTTGATCTCCATGAAAATACATCTTCTATGAATACATTTGGAGCTTCTTATGCTACTTGCTCAATGTGTTCATCTTGAATGACTTCTGGGTTCAAGTAAACTATAAGGCTAGTTGTTGGAGCAGAAATGACAGATAAATAGACAATGATTGGATATTTTTATCACAATTTTCTAGGTCTTTGGCTTATACTATTGTCATGTTCAAAATAGATAGTTCAATTTAATTCATTAACATAGTGGTCTGTAATAGATAATAGAATATAAAGCCTTTTAAGCTCACAATAACCAATGCAATAGCCACTGAAGATTTTGAACCAAATTTCTTAGATTGTAGATTCTATGGTCTCACTTCTATTTTATAACTCCAAACATGAAAGTGATGCAAAGTGAGTGACCACAACTCATAAACGGTCATGTGAATAGACTTACTTGACACTTAATTCAAAATATAAATTACAGTTCTCAAAGTATCATTGCATAAAAACTTTGGCAAGGAAGAGTTCATTAACATACATTGCCCTACATCAAGAAATGCGAGATTTCTTCTTTCCACAACTTCATTTTAGTGAATTGTGTTGAACATTGTGTATTGGATGTCAACGTCACACTCATGTAGGTGCCTTGCAAAAGGTCTAGGATTGTATCTCGTCTTATTATATCTACCATAAGACTCACCACGTTTGTTAGAAGGAACCACTTCGATTTTTTTCCTTGTTAATGTTCCTCTTTTACTTTTAAGGCTTTAAAGGCTTCCAAAGAATCTGATTTCTCATAAAGGAGATCAACAAAACCACAACAGAAAAAAATCGTCCATCAAAGTGATAAAGAACTTGTGGCCAGGCATTGCTAGAGGAGTAAAAGACTTAAAAATATTCATATAGGTTAACTCAAGTAGTTTTTTAAAGTTATGAATTTTAGTGTTTCTAATCTTGATAATCATTTCCCTTTATTTAGTTAATGCAAGTGTCAAAGTACAAAAAGTCAAGATCCTATGGGATTTCATAATTTATTATTCATTTCATTCTTTGTCTAGAAATATGGTATAATTGCTTGTGCTACAAAATGGAAGGTTTGTCATTTAACTTTGATTTTTTTTGTGATAGCAACATTATTAAAAGAAGTAAGAAGAGACACAAACACTAAATTAATCTTGTAAAAAGTTACAACATAAAATTCTATTTTCAATCAAGATAGAGTCACGATATAAAGTTTTCTTTCCAATCTAAAAAAAAACTATAACTAGTCTTGTGAAAGTTAGATACTAAAATTAAATTCCTTTAGTCGAGTTCATGTAACTCCAAAAAAGATCCTATGATAAGCTATAATTTGATTGTCCCAAAAGTCTAACTTTGGTTCTTGTAATGTCACCAATATATACATGTTGCTTCACACTATTTTATTTCTTTTTGTTTGTCATCTCCTACAAGGAATTTGTAACAATAATTATAGCACTAACGTTTAACCACCAAGTATTAGAAGGTACATCAACAGTATTAGGATTTAAATAAACTTGCATTAAAAGATTACCTTTCTTTTATAATCTAGGCTTAAGCTTCCTACAATTTCCCTTTTTGTACTCAAACTTTTGGCAATAATTGCATTTTCTTTTGAACCGCGCATTCTTGAGAACACTGGAAGCTAAAGCCATTATTTGCCCATTCCCCTTCTTGTTTGTATTTTGTTTCTTGAAAGGCTTATTGTTATTGATATTATTTGGTGGAGGTAAAAAGGATTCATTGGCCAATAATTTCTTACGACTACATTGTATACTTGTAAGAACACGAGTATTACATTGAGGACACCTCAGAGCCAAAACTGCCTACAAGGAAGACACCTTTAGTCTTCTATCCTATTTTTGAATAGATGATATGAATGATGAGATAAACTTTATGTTACAAAATGAAGTGTGGAGTTTGTTACAATTTTAAAAAGAAAATTATTTTAATAGATACTGAAATTAAATTCCTCTAATTAAGGGCATGTATGCAACTTCATGTAACTCCAAAAAAGGTCTTGTTATAACCTATAATTTGATTGTCCAAAAAGTTCAACTTTGGTTCTCTATTTCCTATGTATACATGTTGCTTCACACTAGTTTACTTCTTTTTGTTTGTCATTTCCTACAAGGAATTGGTAACATGAATTGTAACACTGATGTCTAACTATCAAATGTTAGAAGGTACATCAACATTATTGGATTCTAAATAAACCGTCATCAAAAGATTACCTTTCTTTTACAGTTTATCCTTAAGCTTCTTACTATCTGCCTTCTTGTGCTTAAAATTTTGGCAGTAATTGCCTTTTCTTTTGAACCCCTCATTCTGGAGAGCTTTGGAAGCAAAAGTTGTTACTCGCCCATGCCCTTTATTGCTCATATTTTGTTTCTTGAAATGCTTGTTATTATTGATATTCTTTGGTTGAGGTAAAAAGGATCTATTGACCAATAATCTTTGACAATTACATTATATACTAGCAAGAAAATGATTATGACATTGGGGATACCTCATATCCAACTACCTACAAGGAAGCCACCTATAGTCTTCAATCGAAAATTTGAATAGATGTTATAAATGATGAGATGAACTCTGTCATAAAATAAACTGTGGAGTTCAGCAGTATAATTTAAAAAAGGAAACTAACTAGTTATGCAAAAAATAGAAACTGAAATTAAATTCCTCTAATTGAGGGTATGTATGCAACTTCACGTAGCTCTAAAAAGGCGATCAGTTATAATTTGATTATCATAAAAGTTCAACATTGGTTCTTGTACCATTTCTTACTTAATTCTAGTGTACTTCTTTCAGTTTGTCATCTCCTACAAGGAATTTGTAAAATGAATTGTTACACTAGTGTTTGACTACCAAGTAATAGAATAAATTTCAATAGCATTGGGTTCTAAGCAGACCTTGAAAGATTACCTTTCCTTTATAATCTGTCCTTATAATCTGCCTTCTTATGCTCTAACTTCTTACAGTAATTGCATTTTCTTTTGAACCCTTCAATTTTTTAAAGCATTGGAAGCTAAAATTGCTACTTGGCCATTCCTTTTGTTGCTCATATTATGTTTCTTAAAAGGCTTGTTATTATTGATATTCTTTGGTGGAGGCAAAGGATTCTTTGACCAATAATCTTTAACCACTACATTGTATACTAGCAAGAACATGAGTATGACATTAAAGACACCTCATATCCAGCTACCTACAAGGAAGCCACCTTTAGCCTTCAATCCAATTTTTTGATAGATGAAATGAATGATGAGATGAACTCTATGTCAGAAAATGAAGTGTGGAGTTTAGTGTAGTTACCAAAATGTTGTAAGTCCATTGGATGCAATTGAATTTTTAAAATCAAGCGTGACTCCAAAAGTTAAGTGGACAGATATGTAGCAAGGCTAGTAACTAAGGATTATAGCCAATGAGAAGGTATTGATTACAAAGATGCCTTCTCTCCTATTTTCACTAAGGACTTGTTACGATTCATCATGGTAATTGTAGCTCATTTTGACCTAGAGGTTCATCAAATGAATGTGAAAATGACTTTCTTAAGTGGAAGCTTAAGGGATGATGTCTACATAGTTCAACCTATTGGCTTTGAAGTAGTAAAGAAAAAGTATATTTTTTGTAAGCTCCAAAAGTCAATTTATGGGGTTTATGGTCTTTGTTTCAAGGCCGGCAAAATTTTATTGTGCCTACAATTGTATCTTTCTCTAGGAGCATTTGTTCCAAAAATATTAACATTAAACTTTACTTTGGCATAAAGAAAGTTGCGGAGCCTCTCATTACTATTAAGCACATGCTTTTGAGTAGCATATTGGCAGATCCACTAACTAAAGACTTATCTATCTATGTGTTTCAAGAACATGTCTCTCTTATAAGATTATTAGGAGACCTATACATCTTATCAGTGTTTTGGTTGTGTATGATCATTTTGACTATGCATATTATTATAGAAACATTAAAATATGATTCTGTAATCCAAATGGGAAAATGTTAAATTTATTAATTTAACACTATGTGGCTTTATAGTTTTTTGGCTAAGAAACTGTTATTAGTTAAGACTTGATGGGAAGACTATTGGGGATACAGAGTACAGTACTTATATCCAAACATTATGTTGTTTTTTGTTACTTAGACTTTGTGTTCATGTTCTCTATCTGAATAGGTCAACTTCGAGGATTAGCATCTTAAAAAAAAGGAAAATTGAACTCTTGATGTCTTGCAATCAATATGCTCATGTTATCAGCTTGATGTTGCCTTTTTGAACTGCTTTTTTTGTTCGTTATTTAGGTGCAATGTGCAGATGTCGAACTTGAGAAGAAAATAGATGAAAAGGTCGAGCAATTCATAAGTTGGGTAGACAAACACGCTAATAAAAAAAGTCAAGTATGATGTTACTGAAGACTATTGATGCTTGGATCTCAATTTTTATCACTTCTGGTTTATCGTTTATTACATTTTTAGGCCTATAGCTGTAGAAAAAGTATTTGGACGATAAAATCGAAAAGTTAATTGGGAAGCTTGTTGAATTTCAGGCGTTCCGTCACCATACATTTATTTAAGAGTCAAGCATGAAAGGGCAGTTTCTGGCCACAGTCTACTTTACAATTTTGTCATGATCATCATTTTTTTGATATAGACTATATCATGATTGCTTTAGTCTAGTTATAAGTCCAAACATCTTCTCTGTTTTCTAGCTGGTTGCAGTCCTTTGTTTTATTAATATGTTAATGTTACTTATTGACTTGCAAGCTGATGATGCAGATATGTACCTCTTTTTATGAAGTGAAAAGTAAAAAAGACTCATGGTTCACCAATAAAACTGAACGTCTATTTTGGGAAAACTGGTACATCAATCTATGTGTAGCTCAACATCCAAAGGCCCAATCTGGAAAGTCTCATCATGCAAAAGTAGTGGTCGACCCTGGAGGTACCTTACCATTATTCGATTAATGTAATGTATTGCTAAATCTTTATCCTCTTGAAATACAGTTATTTTCTTGGTTGTCTTATGAATGTAGAAAGTGCATCTGAGGAGAGGAGTGTTCGCAAGGAAGCACTTGAAGCATCTCTTCGCGAGGTATTGTTCCAAATTATTAAATTTGTTAATGAGAAAAAGGACCATGTTCCCTCCATATCCGATGGTTTCATCTACTTTCCCTGTGAAATTACCATCCCAAGGTCAGCTGCCCTTTGTTTCTCCTCCTATTTTCACAAGCTTCTTGATTCTGTTGTTAATTTAACTTATTATGCAGGCATAAATTAATTATATTGTCCTTTCTTTCGTTAGTCTTATCTGGTTTATACTTTCTTGCACCTTAAGTTTTCTTGGTGTGCCAACATGGTTGAGGATAAAGTGATTTTTTTTGCTATGTGGGCAAGATATTGACTGGACACAATCTGTGTTCATGAAAACTCAGAACCATCAATTGGCTTTATCTTTTACTGGTTTTCTTAAAATCTTTACGTGCAATGATTCCTTGTGTTTCGAACAGAGGAAGATGACCTTCAAAACGTTCTTGTAGTTTTAGCTAGAAATATGGATGTGTAGGCAGTAAGAATAAACAACAGCTTTTCTTCTTTTTTTTTAAGAAAATTAACAACAGCAGCTTTTCTTGAAGGAACTATTCTTTAAAATGGGCTTTCTTTGAGTGTGATTGCTGATTGTTCATCACTTTGAAATGAGTGGAATTCATTACCTGCGAGTAAGTCAAGACGGCTAAATGCTGGAAATATTGCTGTACAACCTTTACCAGAAGCCAAAATTGTCCTTTCTTCTTCATGTTATGAGTAATCAAGGTTACATTTATCTTATAAGAAGGTCACAGTAAATGAGTTTCAGGCCATTCCACCACTTCTTGTCAGCAATTGCAACAGTTAATTGTATGCCTTTATTTCCTTGCCCTTGGCTAGTTGATGAAGAAGTATTGTGTCACATTTTGCTTGCTAGGAAAGTTCCGTGAAGCTCCTGATTTGACTGTACTACCATTGCTCAGTTCATCGGATTCTGGATGGACATGCTAAAGAGGATGCTACAGTCTGGACAACCAACAATGTTTGGCTGACTATAATAGTTGGTTATACAATCCGCATCTTTTAGGAGATCTACAGAAAGGGTTTAATTGTGCCTTCTAAAGTACGATGACAATAGTTTGGTGGCTCCCTTGCCTTGATCCAATGTAGCGATGCGTCTAGCAGGTTTTGGGGCGAAAGAGGAGGTTTGTTACCTGTCAAACTTCACCGTTGTAAATATTCGCAGTCCTGTATTACCAATCTTTTGGGACACTCCAGTTGGCATGTATATATCAATATAATCAACTCAAGCTACATTTACCAATGTGTATTGGATAACAATTTGTAAGTGCTATACAGGTTTATTTAGAGCATTTTTACGTCTGAAACTCAAAAAGTGGTAATCTTGTGTGCTTCTAACATCCAAGCTTCGCATTATCTAGAAACTGATGTTCTATTTTTTAGGACGTTCAAACGAGTGTCACTAGCTCCTTTGTTGATCGTGTAAATTCAAGAGAACAGACTTTTTGCATTCTTGTTATGGATCTATTCCACTTCTCATGATACTTGTTAGTCCTTGTTTCCCCCATTCCGAATCTGCCAACGAACGCTTTGACTTCAAGTTATTAACGTCATCAATTGTACATGACGGATACTGTTATTAGTTTATTTGAGTATGATCACGTCATTCTCAATATTATTAGAATACATTCTCACGAGAAACATTTCAACCTATGCACGTCTGCATCTGAAAACTCTGGTACTTGAAGATGGAGAAGATAACTGGGAAACACTTGGCTTTAATTGATGGAACTTGCCGTGTTGCTTGATGAGATGTACCTCCACTCATGAGTATTTTCAGCCATTGATGAAGTTCATGGTCTGTCTTAGATAAGATGAGAACGTGATTTCTGGTTGGCCATAGCTTTGGTGGCTTTCATTGCTTCTCAAGTCGGAGAAATTTCCTGAGAAAATCTCATGCCCAACTTTACGAACATAAGGCAATTTAAAATAATATGATTGATGGTAATTAGTGTTAGGTATAAAACAATTAAATACCAAAACAAACATTCAATATCAATTCTAATTAATGCGAAACTTATTTAAATAATTTCATGAAAATTATTTTGTTTGTAGGACGTTAGTTGCTTATTGATAACTGGAGAACATTTCTTAAGCCGTTTTACATAAAAAATTTCGTTGTACCATATATAATTGCTTCCGTGTAATGTTGCTTTGATACTATCTTCTGTTAGACCCTTGAATCTCGGAGCACTTCTCAGTGACCTTCAATAAGGAACCTTATGGGAGAGGTTAGCTTAATTACACACATGAAGGAGGCATGCGAAAATACTAAGGTAAACGTGGGTAAGTGTGATCAAACTTGGTGCGAATTTTGGTAGAGTCTCGGACCTAGTGAAGATTGATTCGGCCTAGGCTAAGGACTTGACGAACTAAGGAATTAGACTATGTTCGGATGGATGGACCACGACTAACGGACTTGTTGTAGGAAGCATTGGATCAGGCTAGTGTGCTATGTGGGCTTCGGCGAGATCACAATACATCATTAGCGGATAGAGATCGTAGGGAGATCTTGGATGATGTGGCGATGACAAGGAGTTAGAATTACAGTAGAACACAACATATGAAGATAGCGGAGATCTTAGAGGATAAGGATGCTAGTTTCCTAGTTGAATGTAAACTCTATCTTTCTGTTATCCTGTAGATTCTATCTTATCAGTTAGAGTCCTATTTAGAAGGGGGTGTCATCTAATTGGTCCACGTGATGTAATCTTATAGAGATAGACGTGATCTTAGCACGATCTTAGGCAGTTCAGTTTTAGTGAGATTCTGAATGTAACTTGACTTCTAAGTCAGGATGCCTATATATAGCTCATTCAAGCTTTGCTCTCAACTCATTCAGAGAGAGAGCATTCATTGTATTCTTTTGAGGGAAAGTAATATAAAGGTTAGTTTAGTCGTATCTCTGTTGTTTTCTTTGTTGCCTTTATTCCTTATTGCTTTCGTAGCATTGTTTTTTCGAGTGTGTGAGGTAAACACTTCGAGGGTCGTTGAAGGCTGAGTCTTGCTGAAGCGGACGTTAATGAGACTGTTGTGCAAAAGGTGTTGGCGATAAACTTCGGTGAAAGTTTGAGTTCCAAGGTGACCTTTGTATCAACTAGTATCAGAGCCAAATTTCGAGATGGCAGTAGACAACTTAATAGAACGAGTGACTAGGGTGGAAGCACTCATTAGGCCAATTCCTCAAAAGGAGGAAGAGGTCACATCTCACAATACTCGGTTCGAGATGTTAGAGGCGCGGATCCAACAGTTGCAGCAACAGATGGCGGATATGTTGAAGACACAAGAGGAAGCCCAGCTCGAGATTACTGTACTGAGGTGTGTCGTTGCAACTCTAGACGTTGAGCGGGTTGAAAACTCCACACAACAGCTTTCCCCTGTGAAGGTATGTGAACCCAGGGTGTTCGAAGGTGTGCGAAATGCTAAGGTGTTGGAGAATTTCTTGTGGGATATGGAGCAGTACTTTGCAGCTGCTAGGGTACCCGATGCTGAGAAGGTCAATGTGACGACCATATATTTGGATGAGGATGCCAAGCTCTGGTGGAGGACGAGGACCTCTACGGAGATCAGTGCAGGTAGAACTCCCCTGGAATCGTGGGTGCATATGAAGAAGGAGCTCAAGGATCAGTTCCTTCCTATGAATACTTCTTGGCTCGCGAGAGATGCCTTGAAGAAGCTCAAGCAGGATGGATCAGTAAGAGATTATGTGAAATCTTTTAGTTCTCTAATGCTGGATATTGAGAATATGTCAGATGAGGACAAGCTCTTCAATTTTCTATTCGGGTTACAACCGTGGGCTCAAATGAAGTTACGGAGGCAAAACGTGAAGGACATGGTTAGTGCAATCGCGGCCGCTGATGCCTTGGTAGATTTTCGGATGGCGAAAAATTCTAAGGCGAACTCCTTAAATTCTTCCAAGGGCAAAGGCCACGCCTAATAAGAGAAGACCGAGGGGAAAAAGAAGAAAGACTCAAAGAAGGGGGATTTCAAGGACAAGAGCAAGTAGAATGGTGGCTCTAAGAACGGGAAGACGTCTTCGAAGAAGGGCAAGGTTGCTTATTACTTGTGCGATGGTCCACACTTTGCCAGAGAGTGCCCGAGGAAAGAGAAGTTGAATGCCCTAATTGCCGAAGTGGACAGTGAATCTTCGGAAGAAGCGGCGCTAAATCCAATTACCTTGC
The DNA here is from genome assembly GCA_027568935.1 of Erythroxylum urbanii. Classification (NCBI taxonomy): domain Eukaryota; kingdom Viridiplantae; phylum Streptophyta; class Magnoliopsida; order Malpighiales; family Erythroxylaceae; genus Erythroxylum; species Erythroxylum urbanii. The sequence continues at coordinate 25,771,654 of JAOQML010000195.1, read as the reverse complement.
TTAATGCGGTTAGTTAGTTCCCTTTGATAGACTAATGTACGTGGGTGTACAGGTTGTGGAGAAAGACGTGACCATGATGGTAGATACGGGTGTGACCCACAGTTTCCTAGGAGAAAAGATGATTCGAAAGTTAGGCATAAGAGTGTCCAATGCCCCGATGAAGATTAAAACTCCTACAGGGAAGGCAAAAGAAGTTATGGGAATTGCTTACAATGTTCCACTCAAAATTAGAAGTTGGCGTGCCAAAATGAATTTTATTATCATATCATTGGAGGATTTAGAGATGATATAGGGGTTCTATTTCCTCAAAGCAGCAAAGGTGGTGATGTATCTGAGTTTAGGAGGTATGATACTAATGCAAGATCAAAATTCCTTCTACGTGAATTGTTGTAAGTTCAACGGTGGAACGACAAATACTACAACTTCAGAAGGACATGTTTCGGCCATAAGCATCGAGAAAGGGTTGAAAAAAGGTATGGAGACCTATCTCGCTGCCATATGGGAGATCAGTAAAGATCACGTGGTGGAAGTCCCTGATGCGGTTGCAATTTTATTAAGGGAGTTTCGGGAGGTGGTGCCAAAAGAGTTGCCAAAAACTCTTCCCCCTTATCGTGAGGTAGATCACAGGATCGAGTTGGCTCCTAGAGCGATCCCACTTGGTGAGTTGTTAGAGGCAAGGTTCATCCAACCATCTAAAGCTCCATACGATGCCCCAGTATTATTTTAGAAGAAGCAAGATGGTACACTTCGGATGTGTGTGGACTATCGAGCGCTAAACAAGGTAATGATCAAGAACAAGTATCCGGTACCTTTAGTTCAGGATTTGATGGACAAGTTGTCAAGGGCTAAGGTGTTCACTAAGTTGGATCTTCGGAGTGGGTATTGGTAAGTGCAGATAGCTGAGGGTGATGAGCAGAAGACAACGTGTGTAACTCAGTATGGATCCTACGAATTTTTAGTTATGCCGTTTGGATTAACTAATGCCCCTGCTACATTTTGCAACCTTATGAACGATGTTCTGTACGAGTTCTTGGATGAGTTTGTAGTCGTCCACTTAAACGATATTGTGGTATATAGTGCTAACATGGCAGAACATGTGAAATACTTGAGGCGAGTGTTCGAAAGACTGAGGAAGCACAAGCTCTATGTGAAGATGGAGAAGTGTGAGTTTGCTCAGTTGGAGATCAGATTCTTAGGTCACGTGGTGCGCAAGGGTCAGGTCAGAATGGATCCAAGGAAAGTGAAAGCAATAGTTGAGTGGTAGGCTCCCACGATAGTACGAGAATTGTGGAGTTTTCTCGGCCTGGCGAACTACTATAGGAGGTTCATCGTGGGATATTCCAAGAAAGCGATGCCATTAACGGACTTGCTGAAGAAGAAGCAAGAGTGATGTTGGTCGAGTGCATGTGCGGAGGCATTCGAGAAACTTAAAGTCGCTATTTCAATCGAACCTATGCTGAAGTTGCCCATGTTCGATCTTCTGTTTGAGGTACATACTGATGCGTCGGACAATGCCATTGGTGGAGTCCTTGTACAGGAGGGTCATCCAGTAGCATTTGAGAGCCGAAAGCTCAATGGTGCGGAGCAACGTTACTCGACGCACGAGAAGGAGATGCTTACTATGGTGTATTGCCTTAAGACATGGCGAGTATATTTGCTAAAAACCAAGTTTGTTGTCCAAACAGATAATGTTGCTAACACGTTTTTCACGACCTAAAAGAAGTTGTCCGCAAAACAAGCCCGGTGGAAAGAGTTTCTTGCCGAGTATGACTTCGTGTGGGAGCAAAAACCAGGGAGGCACAACAACGTGGCAGATGCCTTGAGCAGGAAGGGGGTATTTGCGACCCTTTATTCGGTCACGAGGGTGGAGTCAAACTTGTTGGAGCAAATCAAGGGGGCTACTCCACTAGACACCGTGTACTATAAGTTGATTTCTCAAGTTAAGGAAGGTGTTGTACGTAGGTTTTGGCTTAATGATGATGGGTTTTTGATGACTAAGAGTAGTCAAGTTTATATGTCGAGCTTTGGTGGATTACAGAAACAGTTGTTAAAGGAGACACATGACTCATAATGGGCTGGTCACCTAGGAGTCCAACAAATGCTAGCGCTCCTATCTCGTTTCTACTTTTAGCTGAAGATGGAGAATGACATGGAATGTTGCGTCAAGACGTATCTTGTGTGCCAGTTGGATAAGCCGGAGAGAAAGAAGGAAGTCAATTTGCTACATAGGGGTTTATGTGGGAGATAAAGTTCTATTGAAACTAACCCCACAGATTTGAAAGAAGATCTCGAGTAAGCCAGTTTATAGGGGTTTAGTGTTGAAGTACGATGGACCGTTTGAAGTGCTGCACAAAGTAGGGAACGTGACATACAGATTGAAGTTGCCCAAATGATTGAAGGTACACCCTACTTTTCATGTAAGTTTTTTAAAGCCTTATTATGAAGATGCATCAGATCCGAATAGGAGTCAGGTGAAGTGAACGCCACCGGTTGTGAGAAAACAGTTCGAGGATTAAGTGGAAAAGATCCTAGATCATCAGACAATGGGTCAACACAAGAAGAATCGACGGACCGAGTTCCTAATTCAGTGAAAAGATAAACCTGTCGCGGAAGCTACGTGGGAGAAAGATACGACCTTGTGGCAATTCAAAGACTAGGTGAATGCCTACGTTCAGACTAATTCGACGAGGGCGTCGAATCCATCTGGTGGAGGTGGTTTGTTAGACCCTTGAACCTTGGAGCACTTCTCAACGACCTTCAATGAAGAGCCTTAAGGGAGAGGTTAGCTAGATTACATGCATGAGGGAGGCATGTGAAAACACTAAGGCAAAAGTGGGTGAGTGTTATCATACTTGGTGTGAATTTCGGTAGAGTCTTGGACCTAGTGTAGATTGACTCGACCCAGGCTAAGGACTTGACGGATTAAGGACTTAGACTATGCTCAGATGGATGGACCACGACTAACGGACTTGTTATGAGAAGCATTGGATTAGGCTAGTGTGCTATGTGGGCTTCAGCGAAATCACACTGCATCATCAGCGGATAAAGATCGTGGGGAGATCTTGGATGATGTGGCGATGATGAGGAGTTAGAGTTACAGTAGAACACAACATCTAAAGATAGCGGAGATCTTCGAGGATAAGGATGCTAGTTTCTTAGTTGAATGTAAACTCTATCTTTCTGTTATCCTGTAGATTCTATCTTATCAGTTAGAGTCCTATTTAGATGAGAGTGTTAGCTAATTGGTCCACGTGATGTAATATGATAGCGATAGACGTGATCTTAGCACGATCTTAGGCAGTTCAGTTTTAGTGGGATTCTAAATGTAACTTAACTTCCAAGTCAAGATGCCTATATATAGCTCATTCGAGCTTTGCTCTCAACTCATTCAGAGAAAGAACATTCTTTGTATTCTTATGAGGGAAAGTAATATAAAGGTTGGTTTAGTAGTATCTCTGTTGTTTTCTTTGTTGCCTTTATTCCTTATTGCTTTCGTAGCATTATTTCTTCGAGTGTGCTAGGTAAACACTTCGAGGGTCATTGAAGGCTGAGTCTTGCTGAAGCGGACCTTAGTGAGACTGTCGTATAAAGGGGGTTGGCGATAAACTTCGGTGAAACTTCGAGTCTCAAGGTGACCTTTGTATCATTCTATGCTAAGTTTCGCACGATATTTAACACCTAATTAATTGATTAAGGAGTCATTTCTATAGGCTGGAATTTAGAAGTCTAACTTAGCCCATAGTATGAGGCTTAACTAAAAGTCTAATTATTTAAAAGATTTGTGATTGAGATAATGACATAAATAATTTATTTGTAATATTATTTTCTCCCAAATTGAAAATGAAAAGATAAGAAAGAAGGTTGTAATTTTTAATGATAAAAAACCGGATCGAACTGGCCAGTTCGACTAAAATAAATACGAACTGACCTAATTTTTGGTCTGATTTATATTTATAACATTTCTAAATAAAAACTGGCTAATTTATTGAAAACTGCCTAACTTCCTCTAAAAATCGACTAATAACTCACTCAACATTTTTACATCATGTGGGTCCCAAATGTTAAAATGTAGGGCTCATCTCAAACGACAAGTTTCTCTCCCAAATTGACATTTTAAAAATTCTTTTCTGTTTTTAGTCTCACACAATTTAAT
>JAOQML010000195.1:25750172-25767401 GCA_027568935.1 Erythroxylum urbanii | reverse complement strand
CTTTTAAAAGCCGCATCAAACAGAATATACAAACACAACAGAGACGCAACAAAGCCAGAGAGCAAAAGCAATCAAGTGAACGCATAAGGAATCAAACATGGACAGCGAAACGAGAGGCAAAGAAGGGATGAACAGACAAAAAATACTTATGCAGCGAAGAACTAGAGGGAAGAAGGAGAGCAGCGAGAGTGAATTTGTTAGGTTTCAGACGCAGTTGAGTGAGGGTATTTTTGACATTTCCTTATGTGTTTTGTTTTTGTCCTTGGGATAAGAAATCTTGTACCACAGTCTTAGAAGGAACAAAAAATTTCTGTCCTTATATTCTAAAAATGGAACAAAAATAAGTGAGGTTAGCAAGCAAACACTACCAGGGACAGAATTATTGTGTCCCTGTCATCTGTCTCCGTTGGTGGAGACATCAACCAAACACTGCGTTAGCCTCCGCCACTATTTGCCGCTATAACGTCCCTCTTAATTCCAGTTATGTCTCAACTTTTTACTCTTCCTATAGTTGCATAAACTCTATACTAACTTTTCCTTTTTATCTTTTATTTTCTCTCGATTTCAATCATTAGAAACCACATATTTTTGGAGTTTTCGATGAAACGGCATGGCTCCACACTGTAAGAAGTACCTTGATGAAGCAAGAGCCAGTGTTTGATGCCATCTTAATTTTACCTCTTCCTTTATAAGATGTTCTTTTGATGTAGATTCTTTTACGGATGAAGAGAAGTTTGAAAAGGTGTATGAAAATCTTTTGGAAGTTATAGTGTTTAAGCAAACCGAGGGTTCTCTTACTCAAATTTTCCTACTTTCATCAATAAATATCTGAGAATGTTGAGAATCAAAAAGATACAAGAGATATCTAAGATTTGCAATTTGAGCTAACATTGTATGATAATTTGACTCCTCTAATATACGAAAAATGTCAATTGGACATAAAGCTATAAATAGTAACTCACTAACAGCTATTTCAACTTTTACAAATACAACATGTCACCAAGGCATGGAAGATAACAACTATACTTCTCATTGCAAATACCAACTTTCAAATTGTCAAAACCAAATGTTTGTTGTGCCTATCAATTAAACATGTATTTTTACTTAATTAATACAATTATTAATAAAATGTAACAATATCATTAAATGCAATAATTGAAATTAAGAATTAAACCTAAAAAAGAGTACCATAAGTAAATCAGTCATGTGCATTGAAGGTCCAAACATAGAATGATGATGAGTGTAAATTATACTTGTGTTATCCATAAAAACATTGCATTTGCTATGTGTCATAACCAAGTGATCAAGACATAGAAAATTCAAATCATTAGAAGATTACTAACAAATTACAAAAAGATAATATTACAAATATTACATGAGAATGTTGTCTAAAGTCTCCAAACATAGAATGATAATGAGTGTAGACCATACCTTTGTTATCCATAGAAACACTAAATGGCTGCATTTGTTATGTGTCATAACAAAAAAAAACTAAAAATTGTTTAAAAAAAGTAAAATAACATATGCGACATTTTAAATTACTGAAAGCTAACCTGAACTTGATGTAATATTAAATGTGGTATGGTGCATATACTAGAGGTATTTTGGGAATTTTCTTCGAAATCCTAAATAGAATATTTAAACCAAAAAACTTGAAATTAAGATAATATAAATAGTATGCATTAAAAAGTTTTACAAATAAAATCAACAAAAATAAAACTTGAGTATTGGAAAGTGGTATGGGTGTTGAAGCTGTCATATTTGCTGAAGCCTTGTATGTTTTAACATACTTTCTTTTCCTTGAACTTTTCTCTAAACCACCCTTCAATCTTTTACTTGATGTAGGTTTAGTATTTATTTTGATACCTATAATCTTGTTCCTTTCACCAAAATTAATCTCACATTGATTGAAGAGATTCATTTTAAGATTTGATCATTGGGTCAACTTTTTATCTTATGACATTAGGTTCTCTTCATCAACTAATTCTTCACCTTGCAACATCTCATCAACCATCTTCAACATTTTAAGAAGGCAATCTTTTACAATTTTATAAGTATCTCTCCTCTCTATTACTCTTGTAGCCAATCGCATGGTTAATGTACACATTTTTTTGTACCTCATACTTGACAAAATTTTTGATCCAATTCACTTTCATTGATAGTGAAGCTTTTACTATCAAGGTACCATATTTTTGCTTTTCGTGTCCATCTTTTCAAAATATACTAACTCGGTATTCTCAAAATATTTTTAAAACTTTCAAACCATGAGAACATAAAATGCCAGCAAACTCAAACTTTCGACAATTATAATATACTTCATCATTTGATGAATTATAAGTGACCATATGAGAGTAACGCTTCCTTATAAGAGTGACTCATATTTTGTAATTGTACCATCTTCACCATAAAGATGAAAACTAGAATCATGAGAATTATTCCATTGATCTTAAAAACATTTAAATACTTCAGGTTTATAGGCACTAACTGTATGCTTTAAAATTTGAATAGGAGTTGACAATGCTAGAGTGCTTACATTAGTTCTAAAATCAGCTTTCAACTCATCAAATCGACGATTATCAATAAGCCTCTGGAAGTGATTAAACAATTGTAAAAAGTTATTCTGATAACTCACATACCTTTTTACAATGTTATTCATGCTCTCATTTCTTTGCATGGTGGTCATGTCTGCACAAAACATTTGGCGTCCATAAACCAAAACTCAATTTTCTATTTTATGAAATATACTTTTCAACCAATCATTATCTTGAAGTTCATATTTTTGCAGCATCTCATTCCATGCAATTCTTCTTCTTCTTCTTCTTCAAAGTCATATATGTATGAGCTAAAATCCCACAAAAAATTTTTAAGCTTAGAAAAACACCACTTAAACGGATTACAACATTTTGATAAATGTGTCAAATACAAAGTCGATGATAAGTTTCAGTCCATCTTAAAGCTAATGCCTTTGGCATCGCCACATCCTAATCAATAAGAATAGTTGTAGGCTTTTTCTCATCCATGGCTCTAGCAAATGTGTCGAACAACCACTCAAATGTAAGAGCAGTCTCATCGTACAGTAGTGCAACACTAAAAACTACAGTTTGCTTATAATGGTTTACACTTACAAATAAACCAAGTAGACGACCTCACCATTTTTCTTGTAAGTAGTATCAAAGCAAACAATATCACCAAAATCTAAGTAATCATTCCTCATCTTTGTGTTTGATCAAAATATATTAGTTATCAAATCATCTTCATCCATTTGAATTGCATAAAAGAAATTATGATCTTCAAATTACATTTTTTGCAAATATTTTAACACACCACCTATATCCCCCTTTTTCATTTCTCTTGTCTTTTAGATCTTAAATAATTCTTATAATCTTTTAGAATAAAGTCAAGATTATCTCTCCCACCTGCTTGTCTCACCATAAGATCATGGGATGCTTTTGGTGGAATCCCCACATCATTAGCCATTTGAATTTGCATTGCTACAGCAGAGGATATCTTTCTGTGACTTTTATATAAATGTGTTTTATTAGGACTTGAAAGATAGTGATTGTTATCCTCAACAAATTGAATCACTTGAAACTTTACATTTTTCACACTATTAACTGTCATTCTTGCCTCACAATCAAATTTTGTTTCTGCATGTGGAGCTTTTACATGCACATCTCTTTTGTCAGACATCCTTTTACCTTTAGGTCCCGTTTGGTTGACAGGAAAGTAAAGTGAATTTGGAATTTGATTCCTCGAAAAATAAATATATGGAAAGTAAAGATATTCACATATTTAGATACTTATAAGAATTCTAATAGGAAAGTTGGGTGGATTATTATTTTAGTGTTTGATATGCAATAGTATTTTATGGAATGTAATTTAACTTTGACTTGTGTTTCCAATTATATCCCTACAAACTGAATAAAAATTGAAATCATTAAATAATGTTAATTTGTAATACAATTTATATTATTAAATGTTAATTTTCTCATTTTTGATATTCTAATCATATAATAATGTCATATCATCTTCGACCTACACCACCTCCCTAGTCTCTCCTTCCTGATCTTCACGGCGCTTTACGTTCTTCATATTTACATCCATAACCTCACTCTCTAAAGCGCGTTTCATGGTAAAGTAGATTAAAACAAGCTGAGAGATGAGAGAAAAGAGATAGAAGGGACAGGTAATAAAGTAACAACGAAATAAGGAGGCAGGTTGAGGAATTGGGACCTGAACTTGGTTGTTTTCGATTATGACAAATACAATGAATTTTTGTTTCTATTACAAGGTTAGGTTGATCTTCCCTTTTCATTAGATTAATTAGTAATTTATTTGTAAGAATTTGGGTTTTTGTTTGAGTTTTGGCCATCTCTTTCACGTTTACTGTTATCGTAGAGTTGAGAGAGAAGGAAAAGTTGAATTAGCTAGAGTATTTTCTAGATTAAATTCTCGAGGAAAGTAATCTAAATACCAAGGGAGTGATGAGATTTAAAATCCAAGTAAATTGCTACTATTTTCCCTAAATTGGGGAAATTTTTACTTTCCTAACTACTCAAAAAATGAACCAAACATAATAATATAATTTTTAGGAAAAAGATTACTTTCTCAAGTAAGAATCCATGCCAACCAAACAAGGCCTTAGCACAACAACATAAAAGCCTATTGATCAACTTACCATATTTATCTTTGTGACTTTTGATCCTTCTTATTCCAAAGTCGACATGTTTGGCATATATTAAATAATATTGATAAGCTTGTTCTTCCATCTCAAACTCCATGCCAATTTTTGGTATTAATTCTCTTGGACAAATGAGTGGTCTTTGTCTAATTTCTTCTTAAAATTCGGATGCATCAAATTAGATATGCCACTGGGCCTGGGCTGCCCTCAGCCCAGCCTAGCTCGACCTCCGTCATGGCAGGTTGGGATGGGCCTGCTCGCGGCCCAGCCCACTGATTGTTTGACCGGCTCATGGCCCGCCCTATGCCCCTCTATGATTTTTTTAAGAAAAAACCAAAACAACGTCGTTTGAAACAAAACAACACCGTTTTGGGAAAAGTGGGCGTTGGGTCGGGATTGCCATCCCTATATCAAATCAGTTAACTCGATATTTCTGCTCTCATTGCCAATGACAATTTCATCATTCTTATGTTGCTCCTTCTCAAGTTCATATTCTAATCGACAGTATAGGGTAGATCTACCTTCCATCATTTTGTTTAATACTAAATTCGATAATTATCAAATTCATAAACGATGCATCATTATGAGTTTGTTTTCTGATAAAATTATTAATAAAAACTCATGAAAAAGGGGGAAATATTCGGGTTGATTTGCATGCATAAGAGACGAATACTCCTTAATAAAAGAATATAATGCAGAATGTTAGCTTTCCAACGTTTCAATAAATATAAAATACAAAGCAATATTCTTCTATATAAATTCTATGAACTAAACTCTACAACAAAAACAAACCCTATAAATGAAAGAGTTGAGAAAAATAAAAGAGCGATTGTTTCGGAAGTAGCTTCTTAAGATTGGCAAGATGTTGCTTGTTCAATTTATATGAAATAGGTTTTACAAATTGTGAAGTTAGTAAAGAAGATGAAGAACATCTTATTAGAGGACTCAATTGTTTACGTAAAAGTTCTATTATGTCCTGTTTGAAAAAGGTTTAGGTTTTATGTCGGAAGGGTTGAGCTATTCGTGGGAGTGTTAAAGTTTAAACCTTTTCGACCGAAACTTAAGGCTAGGCAAGTGAGAATGGGAATGAAGACAAGGAGGAAGAGAGCGGCTGTGAGGAAGAGAAGATAGAGAGCATATATTGAGAGAGAAAAGAGACCTTCGGTGAATTGATAGAGTTGATTTTAAACAATAAACATAGCTGTGAATTTTAGCCCTAATTATGCCTCAATCAGTTGTGAATTAACGACCACATTTTTGAGTTAGAATATTGAAAAACCGAAGGGGTTAATTATTTCACAACTTTCCGCAAACTTCTTTGCCGTCAATAAAATAAAACAAGCAAAATCGAACTAATAAAGAAACACCAAAATTTGGTAAAGCAGTTCGACACTCCTTGCCTACGTCTACAGGGCCCTCACTCAGATTAATTACTTTCATCGAAATATAATAGAATTACTCAAGACTTTACTAAACCGACACCACTCAACCTTTGACACTATCACTCAACCTTACTTCCCGCGAAAGATTTTCACACCCAATAGTACGACAGCCCTGTCCTAACCTCGGCAGAGGATTTTCTCAAACAATCTTTTAACGAAGAACAATGAACAAATAACTCAAGTGATTAAAATAATAAAGAACGAAAACTAAATATACTTAAGATAGAAAAGAACAACTTCCTGATGAGTTCCGCTCCACTGAAATAGATCTGGAAGTCGCCGCAACAAAAATGGACTGATTCACATAAACACCAACACAAAGCCACAGCTGCACCAATAACACATTCACCAACCAAAGTATACACAACCCATAAAGAAATCAATTAATAATTGTTGAGCCAATGAAAAATAATGTAGCCAAGAAATCACGCACACGACTGTTTCATTGAACAACTAATTCACACAACCACTGCTTCATTATCTTTTATCGCATAAGAGATTTCTTGCTTAATATCATACATACCCACTGCACCCACCGTAATTATTCTTCACTGCACCATCAACACACACACCACAACCACCGTCTCTTTTGCTACACGTTGTGGCGGTTCAAAATCGATTGTCAAAACCGCCTCCCAACACCAATACGCTCTCACTGCAGGAACTACTTGTGCATACACCCACTTTCTTCTTTTGTTCACCTTAGAGATAAAGCATACATTGGAGACCATGAATGTAATGCTTCAATTAATTAGAGTTCACTGCAACGTTGATTTCAATCAACAATAAATGCATTCCACTACTCTTTGGTTGCCACACACATACAATCACTACATCGTAAATCTCACCCAAGACACGTTATTCAGCTTCTTGTTTCATATACGCTGCAAGCAGTGTTTTTCTCATAGACACAATGCATGTCTTCTCAATTTTTTGCACACGCACATTAGCAAAAAAACAAACTCCTACTATCAATCAAAGATGTGGGCAATATTCACTGTAGAGATTCACGACAGCTGCTTATAATTAATGTGTATGATACAAACTCAATTAATTAGAGAGAGTCCACCTACACCACACAATTTGCAATTTTCAATTTACCAAAAGTCAACAGCCAACCCAATATCGCATACCGCATATGAATAAATCCTTCATATAATAAGAGTTCCACTTTAATTCAAACATGCAACAACCTTATCCTTTTAATTTCATCAATCCACCAAATCCACAAATCGAGTAGTAATTTTCAACATATCCAATCGTAAGATAATTCCAATATTACCAAGATGATAGACTCCATAAGTTATATCTTATATGTCCAATTAAAATGCCAAAACTAAATAAAAGATATATACAATATATCCTAACAATCTCCCCCTTTTTGGCATTGTTTGTCACAAATATGAAACTCCACATAAATAATCATAATTGGACATATAAAGATGAAATTCACAATGCTCCCCCTTAATCAAACATCAAGTTCCAAAGAACACTAATCATCTAAATTTCTCCCCCTTGGAACAAAAAGATGCCAAAAAGAAGACGAATAGTCACACATATACCTTGACATCTCCCCCTGAATGTAACATTCACCATAACCAATCTGATGTCTCCCCCTTGGGACAAAAATTATCATAATAATCACCAATAGATGCAGCAGAAGAATCATAAGTACGCCAAGAAGAAAAATTACCATCATTCAAAACACTGAGAGATATGCCCGAAAAAGAGAGAGATACCCGAGAGAGAACCATACTGATGTGAGAGCTGAAGAGTCTTCGGTAGAGTCAAAAATAAGTCATGCAAACTACTAAAAAGATGAGACGAAAATAGCAACATAAAACTAAAGAATTAAAAAAAATCTTTTCTTTTCTTTTCTTTTTCGTTTTTGTTTTTGTTTTTTTAACAACTCAAAAAAATACTTCAAAAATGTAAAGCACACTATCCCTGTGCCCCTCAACGAATCTCAAACCTAGTGTTTTTCTTTGGCTCGAATGAAGATGTATAACACAAGTAACTTGTAAGTTCTTGATAATCAACCTTTTTTCTTTCTCTTGTTTTTCTTCTTTCGCTCACATTTCCAATAACATTTTCTGTTGGATGATTTCTTCAGATTCGAGATAAAGAACCTTTGTTCAAATCAGCTGCCATTGTTTTGGTTGGTTCATTATCTAAAGTAACTGAAAATTCTTCAGTTCGTGCAGTTACTTCCTCAACAGTAACTAGCTGCAAATCAGTTTTTGCAGTTACTTCCTTAGCAGTAACTAACTGCAAATCTGGGTATTTTCTTGTTTTTCCGTCATTACATTTTTGTACTTGTACTTGACCCTTTCTAATCCAAGCTTGCTTCGATACTGTGGAATGCTGCGGCAAATTTAATGGAGAGTGTCTAGATTTTCAGTTTTGACCCCTTTGAAACATCATTTGTAGTAACTGATAACATCTTGGCCTTATATGTCCAATGACTTCATAAAAATGACATGTGGGTATAAATCTTAGATTCTTTCTCGATGTTTCTTCTTCTCGGAAAGATTTGGTATATCATCTTTCTTCTCATTCACTTTAGAGCACTCACCCTTATACCCAATGCCTTGAAGATCCCCTTTAACTTTACCAATTTCCAACAACTTTTCTAACTTTTCGGTACCTCCATTTAACATTCTTAATCCTTTTTCGATACTTACTAATTTCATTCTAGCTTCACCAAGCTCATCTAATGCCAGCTTCAAATTCTCTTCTAGGCCTTGGATAATGTTCTTCATAGAGAGATTTTCTTCTTCCAATCTTTCATTATTTTTACACGTTTTCACCCATTTTTCATACATAGCCTTGTAATCCTCGTAAATATTCCCATTTTTATGATCAAGGCCACTTCCGTCACTGTCATAGTCTGATATTAAATCCCGAGCTGAACTGTTTTCGAAATTTTCAAAATTTCTCCCTTTTCGGCCTTCAGTTACTTCTTTATCGATTACTGTTAAACAAGTAACTGGACTTTTGCTGTACAAGGTAACTAAATCATTATTCTTCACAACTTCTTCTTCACTTTCGGATTCATTATCACTCCAAGTGCTTGTATAGGATTTTCCTTTTCTCTTCTTCATAGCATTAGTACACTCCGCTTGAACATGTTCAAAGCCTTGACACTCATGGCATTGAATTCTCTTTACCTTTCTTTCTTCCATTTGAGTTTTAGCTTGTTCGAAGTTGTTGTTCGATGAGCTTCCACCTTTTTGCCTAAACTCGGGTCTGTCCTTCTTCACTCTCTTCAACCAATTACTGAACTCTCTTGTTAATAGCTCCACATCCTCATTCTCGTCGGATTCATCTTCTACATCATTCGCAGTTTTTCCAATTTCCACCTGTAGTGCCAATCCTTTGCTTCTTTCTTGCTTACCTCTCAAAAGATTCATCTCGAAATTTGTAAGAATTCTGATAACTTTTTCTAATGATAGGCTATCATTATCGTGAGCCTCCTCTATTGCTGCAATTTTTGGGATAAATCTTGGTGGTAGCAATCTCATTGTTTTCTTGACCAATTTCAGGTTGGAGTATTTCTTTCCCAGTTGATGAGCTTGATTTGCAATATCACTCAATTTTTCGTGAAAGTCTCCAATAGTCTCATGCTCATCCATCTGTAACTCTTCAAATCGCACTGCTAACATTTGTAGTTTTGATGCTATCATAGACTTTGATCCTTCATGAATTGTTTGCAAGACATCCCATGCCTCTTTTGCCATTTCATATGCTGAAATCATTGAGAAATGTCCTTCATCAACAACGCCGAATATCGCATGCATTGCTTGTGACTTTCCCAATGCACTTTCTTCTTCCGCTTTTGTCATTCAGATGGATCTTTTTGAACTGTCTCTCCTTTATTGTCAGTAATCGTCGGATGCGTCCACCCATGTACTACGGAATGCCAAGCTGTTGTATCCTAAGCTTGGATGAAGACTCTCATCCGTGATTTCCATGTAGGATAGTTAAAGCCGTCCAACAGTGGTGGCTTGATAATCGATGCTCCTTCTCTTATGACCATGTTTGCGAAACTAGGATCTGCACCAACTTGCTAACAAGTTCTGAAATGGTGACCCGCTCTAATACCAATTGAAAAATCAAAGGGGGTTAATTATTTCGCAACTTTCTGCAAACTTCTTTGCCGTCAATAAAATAAAACAAGCAAAATTGAAATAATAAAGAAACACCAAAATTTGGTAACGCAGTTCGACACTCCTTGCCTACATCCGCGGGGCCCTTACCTAGATTAATTACTTTTACGGAATTACAATAGAATTACTCAAGGCTTTTCTGAGCCGACACTACTCAACCCTTGACACTATCACTCAACCTCACTTCTCGTGAAAGATTTTCACACCCAATAGTACGACTGCCTCGTACTAACCTCAACAGAGGGTTTTCTCAAACAATCTTTTAACGAAGAACAATGAATAAATAACTCAAGTGATTAAAATAATAAAGAACGAAAACTAAATACATTTGAGATAGAAAAGAACAACTTCCCGATAAGTTCCGTTGCACCGAAATAGATCTGGAAGTCGTCGCAACAAAAATGGGTTGATTCACATAAACACCAACACAAAGTCACAGTTGTACCGATAACACATTCACCAACCAAAGTATACATAGCCCATAAAGAAATCAATTAATAATCGTTGAGCCAATGAAAAATAATGTAGCCAAGAAATCACGCACACGACTGTTTCATCGAACAACTAATCACGCAACCACTGCTTCATTATCTTTTGTCGCACAAGAGATTTCTTGCTCAATATCACACACACCCACTGCACCGTAATTACTCTTCACTGCACCATCAACACACACACCACAGCCACTGTCGCTTTTGCTACGCGTTGTGGAGATTCAAAATCAATCGTCAAAACCGCCTCCCAACACCAATACACTCTCACTGCAAGAACTACTTGTGCATACACCCACTTTCTTCTTTTGTTCACCTTAGAGATAAAGCATACATTGGAGACCGTGAATGCAATGCTTGAATTAATTAGAGTTCACTGCAACGTTGATTTCAATCAACAATAAATGCATTCCACTACTCTTCGGTTGCCACACATACAATCACTATACCGTAAATCTCACCTAAGACACGTTATTCAGCTTCTTGTTTCATATACGCCGCAAGCAGTGTTTTTCTCATGGATACAGCACATGTCTTCTCAATTTTTTCGCACACGCACATTAGCAAAAAAAGACTCCTACTATCAATCAAAGATGTGGGCAATATTCACTGTAGAGATTCACGACAGTTGCTTATAATTAATGTGTATGACACAAACTCAATTAATTAGAGAGAGTCCACCTACACCACGCAATTTGTAATTTTCAATTTACCAAAACTCAACAGCCAACCCAATACCACATACCGCATATGCATAAATCCTTCATATAATAAGAGTTCCACTTTAATTCAAACATGCAACAACCTTATCCTTTTAATTTCATTAATCCACCAAATCCACAAATCGAGCAGTAATTTTCAACATATCCAGTCGTAAGAAAATTCCAATATTACCAAGATAATAGACTCTATAAATTATATCTTATATGTTTAATTAAAATGCTAAAATTAAATAAAAGATATATACAATATATCCTTACAGTATCTAGATAGAATAAGGTTAAATAAAGGATCCCAACTCCCATTAATAACCTGAGATTCTCAATATCTCAAACCCAAGTATTTAGATTTGGAGACTTTTTTTTAATTCTAAAATTACATTTGATATGATTGTATAGGTTCTTGAATAAAATCTAACTGTATCCAAGTTGATTTGGAAATAAAACACATACAATTAATGCTATGTGTCAGAAGGGTATGCCTTAGCTGTCTTGACTTTTTTCCGTCCTTTTTATCGTCTGGCGTAGGTCGTATGTACAAGTATGCGAACAAGAACTTATCATCTGCTGCAGCATAACGATAAGAGATGATGGCTACTGGAGAACGCTTTATTTTGGTTCATGGAGCTGGCCATGGCGCTTGGTGTTGGTACAGACTTGCGCCGCTTCTCAAACTTTCCGGCCACCGCGTCGATTGCCTAGACCTTTGCGCTTCTGGGATCAATCCTAAACAGCTTGATGAAGTCGAATCCCTTTATGATTATGCACATCCTTTAATAGAACTCATGAACTCTCTTCCGCCTGATGACCCTGTTATTTTAGTTGGTCACAGCTATGCTGGTTACGTTATTTCTTTAGCCATGGAGAAATTTCCTGAGAAGATACGGACAGCAGTGTATCTCACGGCCAACATGCCAAGTTCGGTTGAACCTCCGGCGACTACACAGCAAGAGGTCCAGAACTCTCCTCCACCATTTATATACATCCATATTAATTCGAATCCCAGGCAAATTCTTATTTGTTGACTGACTCAGTTCTTCAGGAGAACACCAATGGAATCTCTACTGGACTGTCAGATTCAAGTTGATGAACGTCAAGGGAACTTACCAATATCAGCTTCTTTTGGGTCTGATTACTTGGAAAAAGTTGCGTATCAGGGCTGCCAACCAGAGGCAAGTATATTTTCACCAAAGCATGCACATTCAGGACTATTTCTGTGATTCCAATTCATATAATTTCTTCTACAAATCGTTCAGGATAAAGAACTCGCGAAAACCTTACTCAGACCTTTCAAGTTTTTCTTGAAAGACTTGGCTCAGGAATCTCTGCTAACCAAGGCCAAGTTCGGATCGGTTGATCGGATCTATGTAGTGTGCAAAGAAGACGGACTTATCAAAGAGGACCTTCAGCTATGGATGATCGAGAACAGTCCAACTAAAGAAGTCAAGCACATTGAAGCTGGCCATATGGTCATGCTCTCAAAACCTGGAGAGCTTTGCCAATGTCTGCTTGAAATTGCAGAAACTAACTAGTAATTAGTTCTTCATATCAATCACAATTAATCGACTTGCTCCAATACCAATTCCATTTTAGTAAACTAAACTCCATTTTAAGTATAAGGATTTCAGTTTTTCTGTTTCTGAATAATTAATTACCTCGTGGTCAACTTTTTAAGGTTACTGAATTATAAAATTATGTAATACATATTTACCAAAAAAAATTATGTAACGACATGATTTCTTTTTGTATATCATCTCTTTTTTTTTCTTTGATAATGTTGGAATCAATAGTTATTAGATGTGTACTGGATAGATTAACGAACCAGCACTTTCAAATACTATTATATCGTCGTAGTCTTTCAAAATTGATGCCACCTTAAATTTATTTGCTTTCAGATAACTATCAGATCAACTGCCTATTTAAAGATTTTTTACGAAAAAGGAAAGGATAAACACGAACGAACCTACAAGGTAAAGCTTCGTCTCCAAGTCCAACTTCATCTTCCTATAATTACATAACCAGCAACAATTGGATGATTGCAAGAGTAGATACTATAACAACACCAGATTTGGATAATGATCTCCTCTCACTTTTCCTCCCTTTCCTGAAACTCTTCCCATAAAGAACTTTAATCATGACGTCACAATCTAACCTAAGAGGACACCAACAGATAAGCTAAGGAAGACAACAGGATTTGCTCTGTCTTTCCTTCTAGGGGGAACAGTTCCGATCAACTCAAAATCATATAGCTAATCTTAGTAGAACAGGATGAGAAGAGTGCATAGGGTTCTCTATACAGACCAAATACTCAGAAAGCATGGAGTGCCATCACAGGCTCCACAAACTTTTTTTTGGAGAAATTAAAAGAAATTCATTAAAAAATTGGGAAAGTTTACAGCAAGATTACATACGTGAGACTTATAACACTAAGTTGAGAGGATCAAACAATGATGTACAAGCCAAAAACTAAAACATGTTCGTTTAGCAATTAGGGTATAACGATCTACCCCTTTCTCGATAACTATTAGAAACTTCTCGATTAGGGAGGGTAGACGAGGCGATGGTGAAGAGATGTGAGGCTCTCGGTTTGTCTATCCGGAGGACTTCTACCCATAGCTATGTGTCAAGGAGCTTTCAATAGGAGGTAACCAACTCTACTGCTAGATTACGAAATCATTTCGCGGTTAGGACATAACATTTTGTTTCCATCTCACCAGACATTGCGGAATCAGTTTGCGGTGAAGGCCAGAGGGGATGATCCACTACTCAGATAAGACGATTGTGTATGAATCCCTACTTTGTAAGAACGGTTTACATAACATTTAACTATCTGCCTAAATCAGGGTTTGGAGGACCGCATAAGCCAAACTTGACTAGGAAAAAGCTTTCCCAAGAAGCCCCTTCAATTCCAACAAGTAAGCAACACTTACTCCTTTTCCAGATCCCTTCTCCCTATATTTTTGGTAAAAGATGTCTGCTTCGAACTGAATGACCATTTGCTATCACTTTTATTTGCATTTTTCTCTATAATCTGCATCCATTTGCTAACTGGGATGAACATTCCTTGATAGAGTTAAAGGAAAAAATATGTACTCTAACTTTATCAGAGATGCACTCTCTGACTTGATGTGGTGTTCTACTAGATGTTTGAAATCTTCGCATGTTTCTTTCTACTTATACTTCTTTAATGCAAGTCACAAAGGAAATTAGCTTGATAAGAGAATTAGGTTAAGAAGCTAGCTTTAGTCTATTGAACCATTGCATGATCTCTGTGAAATGAGATGAGCTTAGGGGCTACATACATTTACGTCATATCCAAAACCAAATTTCTTTTAAGAAGGGACACTTGAAAAAGAGATGATCTCTACTTTTGTGTCTTGAATTACACAAGACGCAATCCGCTCTAAAATCTATAATGGGGAGTTTATCCATAGTGCTAAGTTTGTTTAGTACAGAAAGCCATAGTATAAATGAGTAGCTCGGCCTTAGCTCTTTATGGGATATAACTTCATATCATTCCACCTTAGTGTTTCTCTGAAACAACCATTCCTTGTAGGATTTTGTTGTGAAAATACCTTGTGGATGGTTTTTCCAAATATATTGGTTAGGAATTAACAGGTTAGGAGGGTTGGTAGGTTGTAGATGTTGAATTGCTGCTGTGAATTCCTCCCATTGACCCTCCCTGATAAAATCCTTGAATTTTGCATTTAAAGGCAGATGACTTAGGAGCTGGACAGCAAACTGATTAGTGATTAAGAGACCATTTCCTGACCAATTATTAAACCAAAAACTAGCCTTTTCTCCATCCCCTACCTTGTATAAAATTTCAGAACTCAGATGCTCCTTTATCTTCAGTAATTGAGAAAGAAACCAAGAGTGAGAGGACTTATGATTAATAGACCATATGCTTTTCCATTTAAGGACATAAGCATGATGCCATTTAACCCATAATGTATTGTCTCTTTGCAGTATAGAACAAAATTTCTTCATCAAGAGAGCTTTATTAGTTAGCTTTATAGGAATAATTCCAAGTCCTCTTTCCCTTTTAGGTCTACAAACATCGACTCATTTAACCTTAGCATACCCCTTATTCAAGCCACCTCCTCGCCATAAAAAGTTCCTCATAAGCTTTTCTTGGATTTGACAACTCCCCGTGCCAGCACCATATTTGAGGACCAATAGGTGTGCATAGAGTTAAGTGTAGAGTTGACTAACTGTAACCTTCCCCCAAAATCTAGAGCACGATTGGTCCAAGAGGACAATCTCTTCTGAATTTTTCAATGAGGGGGTAACACTCCCTAAACTGGATCCTTCTAGAAGTAATTGGCAGACCTAGATAGCATAGAGTAGTTTGATTCTTTAGCATACCAGATAAGGAAGAAACTAAACCTTCCAAGTGATCTGCCCTTTTAGAGAGAAAAAAATAGCTTTTGTTATAGTTAATAGTGAGACCAGACATGGAGCTGAATAGGTTCAAAGAATTAACAAGGAGTTTGATAGAAGCCTCATCAGCCTTAGAGAATAGGAAAAGATCATCTGCAAAGTATAGATTTACCAATGAGACTTTCTTGCATCGGCTGTGATGTTTAAAACTTGTATCCCTAGCAATGCTAATCTTTAATAGAGAAGTTAGAGCTTCCATACATAAAATGAACAAATAGGGAGACATTGGATTGCCTTGTCTGAGTCCTCTATGCCAACAAATAGGGAGACATAGGATCTCCTTGTTTGAGTCTATGCCCATGAAAATTTTTTTTAGGAGATCCATTAACCAATACAATATAGGAAAGGGAAGTTATGCAAGCTTCTACCTATTTAATGAACACCTTCAGAAACCCCATCATATCTAGTAGCCTCAATATAAAGTTCCATTCTATAGTGTCAAAAGCCTTCTTGAAGTCAATCTTGAAAGCACAATTCTTTGGATATTTCTTCCTCGAGTCACTTCTAAGCAGTTCTTGTACTATGGAAATGTTGTCCCCTATTTGTTTACCCTATAGGAAAGCACTTTGGTTGTCATTAATCAAGGACCCCAAAATAGTTTTCAATCTGTTGGCAATAATCTTTGCAACCACTTTATATATGAAGTTGGAACATGCAATAGGTCGATAGTCCTCCAAGGTTGTTGTATTGCTTAGTTTAGGGACTAGGCAGAGGTAGGTTTTGTTGATCTCCGTAAAAGAGTTCCTGAAGAAAAAAAACTCTTTAACAGTTGTTTTCACCATAGGACCAACCTCAGTCCCTGCCAAAGAAACCATTGAAACCATCAGGTCCACAAACATTGTTACAAATCAAGTAAAAGATGTTCCCTGGTTTATTTCAAAAGATGAAATTTTTGGAATTGAAGAATAACACTATATGAAGACTTTTAACGACACGTTTTTTGTTGATTAATGTTACGAATTTTCTTTATTGCGTGTCAGAAACTAGCCATTAATCTTTTGACTTCTTCTCTAATGTAATTACTCACTTTTGAGTTCATGTTTCGTAACAAAAACAAAAATAAAATTTTTAGATTAAGTAAGGTCTTGTTTGGTAAATGACTGACTAGTTATTTTTTGAAATGCTCCTATGAGGAGCGTTTTGCTCCAGTGACTGTCATCTTTTATTATTGCTTTCCCTTTACCAAACATTAGTGCCCTAAACTTCCGCTAAGAGAGAGGACATATGTTAGTGATAAATAAGTTAATATATTTAAAAAATGAACTTCAACTTGATTAATATGGA
>JAOQML010000195.1:25723420-25737918 GCA_027568935.1 Erythroxylum urbanii | reverse complement strand
AAACTCCATGTAATCGGTATTACACTTCCTTTACATTCTACTGCACTATATTAACAACTCATTATTAACACCGAAACTACTCAACTTTCACAATTCATGCATGAACTCATTTTCAACCATTAAAAACATCGTCAGAATCAATTCTAATATCCAGCAACTAAAACCGCCACCTACTTGATTCAACAAGATTTCTAGCAGTGAGAGTGAATCAAATACCCAAGTTGATTCGGTGATGGGTTTGGTGTTCACAGTGAAGAACATCTACAATAATTGTTGTTTTTATCATATACATAACCACGTACCTTAAGCAAATCTCTCCACATATCACTATTGGATGTACTACATTTGTCACTCAAAAATCAAGCCACGTGTCACGCTTCCATTTGTCCATTTTTAACATTTTTCTTGGTCAAAAAATATTCCAAATTTCCAAAATTTCCTAAAATTTACAAAAAATTCCGAAATAATACTAGTGGTCTCCAAATAAAATTTTAACGCAAATAAATCACAATTAACATTTTAATCAATCAATCATACCTGAAAAATGTCAATGAATACATGTATAATTATTTTAATATATCAAAAAATGAATACATGTATAATTATTTTAATATATCAAAAATAAATATTCACATGCGTGTGAATATACTATGATGCATGAGCATGAAATGCACTTCTAATTTTTTACTGTACTCCCAATTCATTATTTTAGGGTCTAGCCCCGAACATGGGATGTCACAATTCTCCGCTCCTTAAGAAATTTTGTCATCGAAATTCTTACCTAATTGAGGAAATAGGTGGGGATATGCCTTTTTCATATGCTCCTCAAATTTCCACGTTGCTTTTTTACTCAAATGATTGTGCCATAGAACTTTCACCATTGGAATTTCCCAATTACTCAACCGTTTCATCTAATACCCAACTATCAGAACTGGTTTTTCAACATAGCTCAGGTTACTAGTAACTTCAATCTCCTGAGCTGGTAACACATGTGTTAGGTCAGATCTATATTTATTCAACATACTTACGTGGAATACGTCATACATCTGAGACAACTCAGTAGGTAATGCTAATTGATATGCCAAAGGTCCAATTCTCTCCAAAATTTCATAAGGACCAATGTATCTCGGGCTCAACTTGCCCTTTTTACCAAACCTCAATACGCCTTGCAAGGCGATACTCTCAAAAATACTTTGTCCATTACACTATACTCCATATCCCAACGATGCTTATCGACATAATTTTTTTGTCGATCTTGAGCCACTTTCATTCGACTTTGGATCAGTTTCACTTTATCTACAATATCTTGGATCAATTCAGGACCTTCTATCATTCTCAAACCTTCCTCATCCCAGTATAGAGGCGATCAATATTTTCTGCCATACAGTGCCTTATATGGTGCCATTCCGATAATGATATGATAATGGTTATTATATGTGAATTCAATCAGTGCTATGTATTGATCCCAAGCTCCCTGAAACTCCAATACACATGCTCTAAGCATATCCTCAACAGTCTTGATTGTTCTCTCACTCTGTCCATCTGTCAGAGGATAGAATGCAGTGCTAAAATTCAGTTTTGTGCCCATAGCTGATTGCAAACTCTTCCAGAAGCTTAATGTGAATTTGGGATCTCTGTCCGATACAATGGACACCGAAATTCTGTGCAATCGTACCAACTTATTTACATATCTCCAGGCTAACTGGTCTAGAGAGTTATTCTCTCTCACTGGTATGAAATGGGTCGACTTAGTCAATCGGTCCACCACAACCCATATCGCATCATTTTGCCTCGGAGTCTTAGGCAATCCTATTATAAAATCTATAGTAATTTGTTCCCATTTTTACTCCGAAATAGGCAACGAGTGTAACTTTCCAACTGGGCCTGATGCTCAACCTTAAACTACTGGCATGTTATACATTTAGAAACATACTCCACTACTTGCTTCTTCATTCCGGGTCACCAAAAATGTTGCTTTAATGTATTATACATCTTGGTCGTGCCAGGATGCATAACATAAGTAGCCATGTGAGCTTCCTTTAGGATTTCCTTCCTCAGATCATTGACATTAGGCACACACAATCTCTGGTTTAACCACAATGTCGCATCTCTTAATTCAAGTTAGAATCTGAATTCATTTTAACTTTCTCAATTAGTTTCATCATCTTAGGATAATCACTCTGAACTCTTCTAATTATATCATGCAACATTGGTCTCAGTTTTAATGTGGATGTCAATGCTTCATTATGCTCGAGATTTAACTCCACATTCAAAGCTCTCAACTGAATCAGGCTTCGTAACCTCAATATCTGAATCTGAGTTACACTGCTATGTGACTTTCTACTCAGTACATCAGCCACAATATTTGCTTTCCCTGGATGATACTCACTCGTGCAGTCATAATCTTTTAATAACTCAATTCATCTCCTCTGTCTCATGTTTAGCTCTTTTTGACTTAGCAAATATCTCAAACTCTTGTGATTAGTGTATATCTAAAATGTCTCACCATATAAATAATGTCTCCAAATCTTTAGAGCAAAAACTACTGCTGCAAGCTCTGAATCATATACCGGATAATTCATCTCATGAGACCATAATTGTGTCGATGCATAGGCTATCACCTTGCCATGCTACATCAATACACACCTTAGTCCTTGATATGACGCATCATTGTACACGATATATTCACCAGATCCCGATGGAATAGTCAACATCAGTGCTGTAGTCAATTGATGTTTCAACTCTTCAAAGCTTCTCTAACACTCTTCATTCCATCTGAATGTCACATTCTTCCTCAGAAGTTTAATCAGAGGGGTTGAGATAAAAAAAATCCCTCGGCAAACCTCCGATAATATCCAACCAATCTGAGAAAACTCCGAATCTCTA
Source organism: Erythroxylum urbanii (assembly GCA_027568935.1). NCBI lineage: Eukaryota > Viridiplantae > Streptophyta > Magnoliopsida > Malpighiales > Erythroxylaceae > Erythroxylum > Erythroxylum urbanii. The sequence continues at coordinate 25,735,032 of JAOQML010000195.1, read as the reverse complement.
AATCTTCGATACATTCTTTGAAGTCTCCTATCTCATTACTACTTCTATCTTCATTGGATCCACCTGAATACCATGCCTAGTTACTATGTGACCCAAAAATACCACTTGACTCAGCCAAAATTCACATTTACTGAATTTGGCATACAATCGTTTTTCTCTTATAATCTACAAAATCATTCTGAAATGTTCAGTATGTTCCTCTCTACTTTTCGAATATACCAAAATATTAGAAATGAATACAATTACAAACCGATTCAGGTAGGGCTGAAACACCTTATTCATCAATGTCATAAATGTAGTTAGGGCATTAGTCAACCCAAACGGCATTATTAAGAACTCGAAATGCTCATACCTACTCCTAAAAGTACTCTTTGGTACATTAGCCTCTGCTATCTTTGGCTGATAATACCCAAATCTCAAATCGGGCTTAGTGAACACTTGAGCTCCCTGCAATTGACCAAAAAAGTCATTAATTCTAGGCAATGGGTATTTGTTCTTCACTGTAACCTGATTGAGTTGCATATAATCAATGCACAACCTCAAAGTGCCATCTTTCTTCTTTACAAATAACACTGGAGCTCCCCAGGGTGAAACATTGAGTCTAATGAATCCCTTCTCAAGTAGTTCCTGCAAATGAATCTTCAACTCCTTTAGTTCCACAGATGCCATCCTATATGGAGGAATATATATAGGAACAGCACCTGGAACTAAGTCAATCGTGAACTCCGTTTCCCGATCTGGAGGTAAACTAGGTAATTCAATGGGAAATACATCCAAGAATTCCTTAACCATAGGAATATCATATACACTCTGCTAAACTCGAGTATCAATCACGTGGGCCAAATAAGCCTCACATCCACCATATATTAACTTCAAAGCACTCACAAATGAGATAAATTTGGTTGGCACTGCTTGGATAATACCTATAAACACTACTCTCGGCTGATTAGGAGACTCTAAAATTACTTCCTTTGTATAACAGTTCATGATGGTCCTATGAGCAGTGAGCCAATCCATGCCTAAAATAATATCGATCTCCTTCAACTATAACACAATCAAGTGTGTTTCTAACTCTGCTTGATCAATTCGAATCAAGCACTTCTTGCAGACCTCCACAATCATGGTGGTACTACCTATCGGTGTACTCACCTCTAATCCACTTCTTAATAACTCTCTATCACAATACAATCTAGATGCCATATGCGGTGTGATAAATGAATGTGTAAATCCAGGATCTAGCAATGCATAAACCTCAAAAGTAAATAGTGATAACACACCTGCAACGACATCTGGAGACTCTTGAGCCTCTTGCCTCGTCATGGCATATACTTTAGCCTGAGACTGCGATTGATTGCTCCGAACCTCAGTCCTCCTAGTAATATTCCCAGAACTCATCCTGCCTCTACCACGGCCTCTCTGTCCAGTCCTATTGGCCCGGCTCTGCTGAACAGTGGGTTCTGTTGTGGTACTTCCTCTCCCCCTATACTGTGCTCCAAACATCACAGAACAATCCTTGATCCGATGATTAAGTGAGTCGCACCGAGATTGGCTCTTGTCAACCTCCAACATTCACTACTGTGCTTATTCCCACAATGTTCACAAGCTGGCAACTAACTCGATAATGTACCTCTGTTATTCCCATACTGTACAAAACTACCCTCTGTTTGAATCCCGACTGTTTAGATCCAGTCGGTGGCCTGAAAGCTTGATTCTGAAGCTTACTAAATCTTCTACCAGAATCTCCCTGAGAATCACTGGGCCTCTTCTGTCTTGACTCTGAATTGTGCTCAATCTGGCTATCTTTCAACAACTATTCAATACAAATCGAGGCAGCTCATAATTCTGTAAAATTACCCAAACTAGAAATAGTTAACCTCATCCAGATGTCCATATTCAGGCCGTCTTCAAACCTCCTGCACTTGTCTTCCTTAATAGGAACCAAGACAGTGGCATAACACATTAGTTCATTAAATTTCACTTCATACTCTGCTACAGTCATATTGCCCTGTTTCAAATCCATAAATTCTTTCTTCTTTATATCCATGTAGATCTTGGGTATATAGTTTTCCTTGAAGACTCTCAGGAAGTCTTCTCATCTCAAACTACAAGGCCTGATGGTACTACCAGGAATAGTTTTCCACCACTGGTAAGATGGGCCTTGCAGTAGAGATATAGCATAGTCGAACCTCTCATCTGGCTCACAATCCATCTGATCAAGGACCCTCTCAGTTCTTTCTAACCATCCCTCAGCCTTTGCAGGGTCTGAGCTTATGTAGAAGTCCACAGCCCCCTGCTTTCGTAGTTTATCATACCTTCTTTCCCTTCTCTCGGAAATCCTTGGAGGCAGTCTCTCAAGTAGAGATACTGATGACTCTCCACTGGCTCTTTCCGATCCTAGGTCAGCTGAGTGTTCCATTTAATAGCCTACGTCTGATAACTTATAACACACAATAACTTCAATTATCATCCGAAGTTTTCACAACATTTTATGCCTAACATTACTACATATCCCTATGGATGCCAACCATGCTTTGATACCACCAACTATAACACCCCCACTCCCATTTGACATATGCATGTGCACCCTTTGGTCACACGTGCATATGCCTGACAAAAATGACATGTTAACTATCTCACCTTCACTATATAACATGACATCATAATTAAAATCACAAATCATACATTTGCTAACATCCAAAATTTCCTCATTTTATATCATACCATCATATACATTATAGCTTTAAGTTCAACATCATCCATAATTATACAACATCGTCTTATGAGTATAAACAACTCAGTTTACACAGTATGCTATAAACATGAGGAATGCATAAAACTTATTAACAAACCATGTCTTCAATTTCCAGTTGACCGATCTTTGAGCCATATCTGATCGTCAAAGTTACACAATATAAGCTTCTATAGAGTCTAAGGAGCTAGGTCGTCTCACCCTCGATCCTGAAATTAACAACGGTGCAATTTTGATGAGTTTTACGAACTAAGTAGAGTAACCATCCTCGATGGTTCACTCATGTTATAAAACATAAGCAATTAGAAACATATTGTCACACAGTTCATTTCAACTTCATTAGCACCAAGTTCTATCATAAACAAGTTATAATTTCAGACAAACAATTAAATCAAACTATAACTTCATTACACTTGAATAAAACACAATCATTAGTTTAATACCATGTATGCAAACATATATTATTCTTACAGCTTTACAAATCATTCAATGAATTCAAATCATATGTGAATGCTATATGTATGAGACTCACATTTATTTTTACATAGTTGTGACTGTGTGCCAGTACCCCGTATCACCGGGTTCATTGATCATAGTGAGATTTAGGCTCTATATGATTGAATTTTAATCTCCTTTCAGTAGAAGTCTCAGTCAGTAGCATCACCAGTCACAACTGCCTTTATATTACGTGTATTGAAATGAATCGCATGCCACAAATCATTCATATACAATCAATCACTTTCATTCATATTATCTCAGTCAATACAATCAGTCATAACATTTAGTCACTTTTAGTTGATAGTCATTTAAGCAGTCTCATTCACATATAAGTAGCACTTCCAATAATATTCATATACATCAAACACCTCGGACAAGTATTGTACGGGATTCAGTACATAATCAGTACATATTCATCATATATCAAATTCAATTCCGTAATTATCATATCAAATTAAAGTGAGACCATCTTAGGATACTCATAATTGCTCCCTTAAGCCTATCACCTTGACATTCTGGCAATATCCGGAAGTGGTCGCGCTTCTTGCTCTTTTATATACATTAAAACAATTTCACATTACTGTACTGCTTATTTAACTAGGTAAACACATATATATCGAAAGGTATCATGTATCATACATGTGCAATGATAAATTCTTGGGTATATTTCTTTAACAAATTGATGTACATATCAATTGAAATCCAATTGTGCCAAAATTCACACATTAAATCACTATTCCAGCTTTTGTTGAAAGCACCTCATTCGGGTCAACTTTGCCTAAGCAATAAGATCAAGAAAAAGATGTATATCTGTAACACTTTCTTCTACACAATTGTTCCTCTGTGTCTTAAGTTTCTAATGATACCAAGATCATCCAATTTGGTTTATTATTCTATGATTTATGCTCAAAATACCATAGACTGTGTACATTTGGAATTTTGGCTAGAGCATGATCATGTAGTCAAGTTGTACAACCAATATCTCTCAATTCCAATATTCAAAAATTACAAACTTTGTGCCAATTTAAAGCTACAAGGATAAACTACAAGTTTAGTGAAGACATCTTAGTCTAATTCGGCCTATATCAATTGTGACATCCCATGTTCAGGGCTAGATCCCAAAATAGCGAATTGAGAGTATAGTGAGAAATTAGAAGTGCATTTCATGCTCATGCATCATAGTATATTCACACACATGTGAATATTTATTTATGATAAAAAATAAAAAAATTGTACATGCATTCATTGACATTTTTTTTGGGTATAATTTATTTATAAATGTGATTAAAAATGTGAATTGTGGATTATTTGTGTTGAAAATTTATTTGGAGAGTATCATTATAATTTTGAAAATTTTGGTAAATTTTAGAGAATTTCCAAAAATTTGGGATATTTTGAAATAAAAAGAGACTAATGGGAGGGTGACACATGGCCCATATGCGTGTGTGTCATATGTCATTGAGTTATCCATCCACGCAATCATCAAGTTCGGAGAGAAAACTTCTGCAGCTCACATTTCGTCTACACCACCGAAAACACCAACTAAACTCTTTTCTTTGTTCTTTTCATCCATCACCAAACTACCTATTATGCATGATTGTGTATTTGGTTTCTAACTCTCAACTACTGGAGAACTAGCTGAAGATGAGTATCAGTTTGAGTTGACGGTTGTTTGCTTGAGAGGATGAGAAAAATCTGGAATTTTTGAGCTAGAATTTCATTGAATCAAGTAAGTAATGTTCTGAGTTTTGTGGATTATTTGATAATGGTTTAAGGTTTGTAAATGAATGCATGCATGATATAGGTTCTGTTTAGGATTGTTCTTAAGCATTAAAAAAAACAGCAGTGAGAGAAAGTTAGAAATGGTGATAGCCGTGGATGATAATCTGTTTTTGGTGTTTATGATCATTTGAGTTTAACTGAAACAGTAGCAGAAAAATGTGATGTAGAATCGTATGGTTATAGGTTTTGTTTTGGATTTTGGATTGTTATTGATTTTAATTAAAAAAACAGTTACAGCAGTGAGAGAAAAGTTGCAGTAGTGAGAAAAAGTAGAAAAAAATGGTGATGTCCATAAATGAATTTTGTTTTTGATGTTTGAATTTAACCTTGAATCTTGATTTGTTTTTAGAGTAAGTTGACTTGGAAAGGGAGTAGAAATACAGAGAATGTAAGCTAGAGATGGTTTACAGAAATAATGGATTAAGTAGAAGAGAGGAAGAAGAAGGTGACGGTTTACGTGAATGGTTTTAGTTTTTGAAGTCCGAATATGAACTAGAGTATTTTTACTAAATAGCTTTGGTTCTTTTGATTATAACTTTTTCATCCAACCTCCAAATGACTTGAAACTTAATCCAATAGACTCATAAGACATTTTGCTTTCTTTCCATTAAAATTTAAAGCCATCTGAACTGATTTGAAAAAGGATTGATTGAATCAAAGTGAGGGCATGTGCTGGAATGTTATGAACTGGAGAATTTTCATTGAACATGCTTCGGTATTGTGATTATATATTGATCTATAGATTTCCAAATGAGTTGATTCTTAATTCATATTAAACTTGAGACTTATGTATACAACTTTCTTCAAGAAATCGAATTTTAATTCTGTCTTTAAGACTTTCAAAATTGGCATGAAATTGAGTCCTGACCTAGGTTGTAGCACTACCAAGGACATAAATCATGACTTATAGTTATTGAATAAACTGTATTGATGTAGGCCGAATTAGACTAAGGTATCTTCACCAAAGTTGTAGCTTATTCTCTTATCTTTAAATTGGTATATGTAATTTTTAGAGATGGTAATTGAGAGATATGGGTTGTACAACTTGAATGTATAATCATACATTAGCCAAAATTTCAAAAGTGCACAATCTGTGGTATTTTAAGTATAACTCATAGAATAATGAACCAAATTGAATGATATTGGTATAAATAGAGACGTAAGACATAGGAAAATAATTTGTTAGAAGGAAGTGTTACCAAATTCTTTCACTTTCCTGATGAAATTAATTGTGCAAAATGGACCTGAAAGTGTACCTTTAAACAAATCTGAGTTAATAAATTGAATGTGGATATCTGAATGATTATTATGAATAGGTTGATGATAAGAAACCCAGAATTGTTATGAGCATGCATTGTACATATTCAATATACATGAATGTGCATAAATTAATACGTAATTGTGCAATATTGTGATATGTGAATGTATTGTCTTTATAGAGGAACGTATTGAACGACATCATCCAAATATTGCTGGTACTTCAAGGCAATAGCTGTTTGGAGCATACTGTGAGTAACCTAAGATGGTTTCACCTTATTGTTTTTTACATTATTGAATTGAATTGCTATCTTATTGAACTGTATTGAATTGTACTGATTGTGTACTGGATTCTGAATAATATTTGTTTGAGGCTTTTTGATGTATGAGAATGATATTAGAAGTGATGATTGAATGTGAATGTATATGCCTAATTGATTTTCTGATTCTCACCTGAAAAGTTAAATGCCGGACCTAGTTCGATAACCACTGCTACTTTGACTGTTACTGTAATTGATACTGAGACTGATATACTGTTATATTACATGCAAATGAAAGTGATTGAATTTGATGACTAAATTGAGGGATGCATTTCATTCCAACGCATGTAATAAAAAGGAGTTGTAACTGGTGTTGCTACTGATACTGTTACTGATAAGAGCTTTAAGCTCCTGCATATGTGGTTCGAGCCTATGGCTCACTATGACCAATGAGGCACAGACTGACTGACTGAGCTCGATAATTTGGGATACTGTAAAAGCACACAGTCACAACAATATAAAAATGAATGTGAGTCCCATACATATCACATCCTCATATAATTTGAATTCATTGAATGATTTGCAAAGCTGTGTAAATGTCTTATATGATTGAACTGTATAACTGAGAAATGATTTACCTGTGATTGTATTTAATACTTGTTAAGTGGATTTGAACTGTATGATTACATGTTATATTTGATCTTGTTTTATGACATGAGTGAACCATCGAGAATGGTTATTTTGCTGAGTTCGCAAAACTCACCAAAATTGCATAGTTTCTTTTCAGGTTCGAGAGTGAGATGACATAGCTTCTAAGACTCCATAGAAGCATATTTTGTACAACTGTTACATTCAGATTTGGCTCAAAGATCGGTCAGTTGGGTTTAAGGACATAGTTGTGTCTTTTGAGTTTATAGTATTCGGTGTGCACTGAGTTGTTTATGTTCGTAGGACAAGGTTGTATAATTATAGATGATGTTGAAACTGAAGCTACAATGTATATGATGGTATAATGTACATTATGGATTTGGTATAATGTGATAACATTTTGAGTTTAGAAAATGTGTGATTGATGATTTAGTGTATGATGCCATGTTATAAATTAAAAGTGAGATAGATAACATGTCATTTCTGTTAGGCATGTGCATGTGTATCTGATGGACACACGTGTATATGTCAGTGGAGAATGAGGTGTTACATCAATACAATTTATTCAATAACAACAGGATATGATTTCTGTCCCTAATAGTACTACATCCTAAGCAAAGACTCAATTTCATGCCAATTTTGAAAGTCTTAGAGACTAAATTAAAATTCAAATTCTTCAAGAAATTGTAGAAATATGTCTCTAGTTTAGTCTGAATCAATAATCAATCCATTTGGAAATTTACAGATCAAGATATAATCAAAATACTGAAGCATGTTCAATGAAAATTCTCCAATTCATAACAGTCCAGCACATTTGCTCACTTTCATCCAATCAATCTTTTTCAAATCAATTCAGATGGCTCTAAATTTTTGTGGAGAGAAACAAAAATGACTTATAAGTCTATTGGTTCAAGTTTCAAGTCATTTGGAGATTGGGTGACAAAGTTGTGGCCAAAAGAATCAACATAGTTCGGTTTTGGAAAACCCTTCGGCTGCAACTCTTCTTCTCTTCTTTCTCTAAAACATAGATTTCTTCTTCTTCCATTTTCCATATTTTCTCACTTCTATCTTATTCAATTTAACACATATGACACTTAAACCAACTCTTCTTCTTCCATTTCAGCTCATTATAACTCAAACAAATAAAAAATCCAAGGTTCAAACTTAAGCATTAAATAGCAAACACGCAAATTCCATTTTTTTGCACTTTCTTTCCATCTTCTGTATCTTTCTTCCACCTTCAACAACACTTTCACTTCATCTAACTCCTCTCTATATCAATATTTCACCTGATCCTCATTCCACTCATGCATGAATTCATTCACAAATACTCATTTCAGTTCATCTCAAAACACTCAAGTGATTTATATAAAACAGAGTATGTTTATCTATCACCTTTCTCTTACTACTGTAATTTTGTTTTCAACAATTCTTAACAGAATGTCTCACCTATTTTTTTCACATTTATCTGCAGTTAACAACTTCACTAAGTTTCTTATTAAACTCCATGCAATCGGTATTACACTTCCTATACATTCTACTGCACTATATTAACAACCCATTATTAACACCGAAACTGCTTAACTTTCACAATTCATGCATGAACTCATTTTTAACCATTAAAAACGTCATCAAAATCAGTTCTAATGTCTAGCAACTAAAACCGCCACTTACTTAATTTAACAGGATTTCCAGCAATGAGAGTGAATCAAATACCCAAGGTGATTCGATGATGGGTTTGGTGTTCATAGTGAAGAACATCTACGGTAATTGTTATTTTTATCTTATACATAATCACGTGCCTTAAGTAAATCCCTCCACATATCACTATTGCATGTATTATATTTGTCACTCAAAAATCAAGCCACGTGTCACACTTCCATTTGTCCATTTTTCAACATTTTTCTTAGTCTCCTAAAATTCACCAAAAATTTTGAAATAATACTAATATTCTCCAAATAAAATTTTAACGCAAATAAATCACAATTCACATTTTAAGAAATCAATCATACTTGGAAAATGTCAATGCAAGTACAATTATTTTAATTTATTAAAAATAAATATTCACATGTGTGTGAATATAGTATGATGCATGAGTATGAAATGCTCTTCTAATTTCTCACTGTACTCCCAATTCACTATTTTACAGTCTAGCCCTAAATATGGGATGTCACAATTTTCCCCTCCTTACGAAATTTCTACCTCCAAATTCTTACCTGATTGAGGAAATGTGTGGGGATATGCCTTTTTCATATGCTCCTCAGTTTCCTACGTTGCTTCTTTACTTGAACGATTGTGCCATAGAATTTTCACCATTAGAATTTCATAATTCCTCAACTGTTTCATCTGATGCCCAACTATCTGAACTAGTTTTTCAACATAACACAAGTTAGTAATAACTTCAATCTCCTGAGCTGGTAACACATGTGTTGGGTCAGATCTATATTTCCTGAGCATACTCACGTGGAATACATTATACATCTTACATAACTCAGTAAGTAAGGCTAATCGATAAGCCAAAGGTCCAATTCTCTCTAGAATTTCATAAGGGCCAATGTGTCTCGAGCTCAACTTGCTCTTTTTACCAAACCTCAACATGCCTCGCCAAGACGACACTCCTAAAAATACGTTGTCCCCGACACTGTACTCCATATCCTAACGATGTTGATCCACATAACCTTTTTGTCTATCTTAAGCCGCTTTCATTCGACTTCGGATCACTTTCACCTTGTCTACAGTATCTTGGACCAATTTAGGACCTTTTATTATTCTCAAACCTTCCTCATCCCAATATAGAGGTGATCGACATTTTCTTCCATATAGTGCCTCATACGGTGCCACTTCATCTAACTCCTCTCTATATCAAGATCTCACCTGATCCTCATTCCACTCATGCATGAATTCATTCACAAATACTCATTTCAATTCTTCTCAAAACACCAAAGTGATTTACGTAAAACAGAGTATGTTTATCTATCACCTTTCTCTCACTACTGTAATTTTCTTTTCAACAATTCTTAACAAAATGTCCCACCTATTTTTTTCACATTTGTCTGCAGTTAAAAACTTCACTAAGTTTCTCATTAAACTCCATGGAATTGGTATTACACTTCCAATGCATTCTACTGCACCAAGTTAACAACTCATTATTAACTCCAAAACTACTCAACTTTCACAGTTCAAGCATGAACTCATTTTCAACCATTAAAAACATCATCAGAATCAGTTTTAATATCCAGCAACTAAAACTACCACTTACTTAATTCAACAAGATTTCCAGCAATGAGAGTGAATCAAATACCTAAGTTGATTCGGTGATGGGTTTGGTGTTCACAGTTAAGAACATCTATAGTAATTGTTGTTTTTTCCATATATATAACCACGTGCCTTAAGCAAATCTCTCCACATATCACTATTGCATGTACTATATTTGTCACTCAAAAATCAAGCCACATGTCACACTTCCATTTGTCCATTTTCAACATTTTTCTTAGTCCAAAAAAACTCCAAATTTTCAAATTTTCCTCAAATTCACCAAAATTTCTGAAATAATACTAATTGTCTCTAAATAAAATTTTAACACAAATAAATCACAATTCACATTTTAATCAATCAATCATAGCCGAAAAATGTCAATGAATGCATGTATAATTATTTTAATATATCAAAAAAAATATTCACATGTTTGTGAATATACAATGACGCATGAGAATGAAATGCACTTCTAATTTCTCACTGTAGTCCCAATTCACTATTTTTCATATGCTCCTCAGTTTCCCACTTTGCTTCTTTACTAGAATGATTGTGCCATAGAACTTTCACCATTGGAATTTCCTGATTCCTCAATCGCTTCATCTGATACCCAACTATCTGAACTAGTTTTTCAATATAGCTTAGGTTACTAGTAACTTCAATCCCCTGAGCTGGTATGCCAAAGGTCCAATTCTCTCCTGAATTTCATAAGGACCAATGTATCTCGAGCTCAACCTTCCCTTTTTACCAAACGTCGGTAACCCAACGATGCTGATCCACATAACCTTTCTGTCTATCTTGAGCCGATTTCATTTGACTCTGGATCAGTTTAACCTCATCCCCAGTATCTTGGATCAATTCAGGACCTTTATCATTCTCAAACCTTCCTCATCCCAATATAGAGGAGACTGAAATTTTATACCATATAGTGCCTCATATGATGCCACTTCATCTAACTCCTCTCTATATCAAGATCTCACCTGATCCTCATTCCACTCTTGCATGAATTCATTCACAAATACTCAATTCAGTTCATCTCAAAACACCCAAATGATTTACGTAAAATAGAGTATGTTTATCTATCACCTTTCTTGTTAAGTCAAGAGGACTTTACGATGATTAATTTTGATGACAATCAAATAATAATAATGTTAGAAACAAAAGAA